>CM037920.1:18598187-18853187 GCA_021346845.1 Apeltes quadracus | reverse complement strand
AGAAAGTCCAATTATTCAATTCAGTTTGTTAAACAGACTACAGAGACCCAGCATCTCCACTCTGGCATTGATGATAGCTGTTTGCCTTCTATTAGTTTCAGCAGAGTGATCATGTGTGCAGACACAAACGCAGTCAACGGAGTCGACTGATCTGCTGTAATCAGCGGCCTCCGTCACACAAACAGAAGGCTGTTGTCTCCGTGCTCCCATTGTGCAGATACAACACGTGGATACAATTAAGAGACTTGAGATGTACCCTTAGTACAGCATAATATTTATAGTATACATGTGAACATAAAGAACTAATATATAGACATTTTAAAATGTTCTTTTAACTGTTTGATGTTGTAGTGAACTTTGTCTTTTATTTCTTTATTACAAATGATCTTGTCATATTCATTCACTTTCTTTTACTTCTGGTTGTGGTTGTAAACATCTGGGCCCCAAGTTTGGACCAATCCAGCCACTCTCCACTGATTCTGGGCGTCTGTCTAAATATAGAACTTTATTTCTTCAAATTCTGAGCTAATGCGCGTATCTGACATGACCTATGTCATGTAGAATGTATTATTTGAATCATAATCACAATATAAGAGCTACCAAAGTGCTTGCTCTGTGCGACTGTCGCTCAACCTCTACACAGCTGAGTACTTGGGGGGAACACAAACAGGAGAGCAAGCCACATGATGATGATGATGATGATGCACCAACTCAGCTGTGGTTCAGTCCTGCAGCCACTGTAAAAAGAGAAAGCCATGACTAATAAATTGTCAATAGCTCACGGCAGACCACTCTGCGTTAGGTCAAACAATACAACGTATCACACACTGAACTGAGAGAAACAATAGTTTTGGAATAATAAAAACAATATAATAGTTAACTACACATTATAAAATGGTTATACACATCTAGAACACTTTTGATCTCAATGTTTGTACTATTACGCATCACGGTGTTAACTGGCTGTGACAAAAAATTGAAGTCACCTTCTGGTAAACTTGTGTTTTGGGAATTAAAACAATGTTTGAGGTATACCAGTATTCTAACACCATTAGTCGCTCACGCGACTCTACAATTTGGATGAACTGGTGGGAAGTAGTGTGAAATGATTGCTCCACAGGGAGTGTTTGACCTTTTAGTGAAAGCTGCTTCACATTTCAAGGGTAATCAAAAGGGCAGGCAGAAACAGACAGACATGAAACAAGGGCAGAGAGGATGCGCGCACACACACACACACGGAACCACACACAAGCACTCAAACAAACATCCTGCTGCATCCATCTCATCTACAAGCTACCACTTTCCCACACACGCACACACCCAACATCCTAAAGATGGTCAGCTAACGAACGCCAGTAGTCATTATTAAATCCCACTGCTTGTTTTCTGTCCTTAAAGAAGCGATAGACTTGAATAATTAGAGAACACTGAAGAAAGGATGTCATGGAGAAACGAAGATATAAGAAGTCAAATGTTTATCGAGATTGTAGGGAAAACCAAAAAAAGAGGCATACGGGAGGCAGGTGGGAAATGGATTTTTGTCCTGTTTTATTTCGGCCGTGGAGAAAGGAAGAAGAAAAGACCGGATGGGAAGATGAGTGACTTATTATAATCGTTTCTCATCCTGTATTTAATTTGTATAGCCTTTTGGGAAGTGTAAGAACGTAGAGGGCAAGGAATAGCTCTGTAAAGACCGAGGGGGAAGAGAGGCAGAGGGGAAGAGGAAGGATGCTGTTTCAGTTCAACGCAGAGGGGATCAAATGCTTGTGGCTGACACAGGAACAAATACAGCGAAATGCAGAAACAACGAGAACTTCCTGCAGACCGGTGCTTGAAGTGAAGAACTGCTATTACCCTTATACGCATGCTGGCCGACGTTCAACGTTTGCAAGGTAGCCCAGTTCACTCTTGAAGATGAGACCTTTTCACACAGAGTCAAGCACAAAGGGAAGTCTTGTTAGCATGGTGGAGAGGAGGATACAAGTCGTTTGGATGTCTGAAGAGTAACACTTGCTACCTTAGTTGTAATTTAAGGGAAAAGGTGTGGATGCCAATAACTTGGCTCAACTCAATTGGCTCAACACAAACTCATTGATCTGTCCGACTAACCAAGAACATTTTGAGAGAGCCATTCTGGACTTGTTCTGATGAAGCCTGTGCTGGTTCCGGGCAGCAGCTCTATTCATTATTCACAGTTCAATGAAACTGAACCTATCCTCTCTTCTCCTCTGCAGGCAACGACATATGTTTTGACTCACTATTCGTCTAGTAAAGGCTCCAAAGGCGTTTTCTGCGCTCATGGTTGAGTCTGATAAAAGACTAGCGTATTTCCTCAAGGTCCCGTTGGTGCAGTTTTTCCTGGTGCATGGGACACATGGCTACATTTTCCCGCCTTGTTAGACTTATCGGCAATCTGAACAATGTCCTCAGGGCAATACAACTCTCAGTAGTTAAATTCAGGGTATTCACATTTAGTACCACACTTTCAAGCTGCTGCAGCTTGTGGAATATATATGAATAGAGTATTCCTCACATCCAAAACAGACACATATATCCAGTGTACACAGACTTGGCATTGGTATGGGCTGTCTGATTGCCGTGATGCTATGTAGGCTTGCGAATGTGAGGCATTTGAATAAGTTGCCATAAGGGTTCTGAGGCCTCTGCATAGTATTTTTTTGTTTGTTTTCATTTTATGCATTTCAATATATTTTTGTATTACTTCAAGGATGGGGGTTTTGAGCATATGCACCCACCAAGTTTATTATTCTGACATTACAGTACAATACATGTCATTTAGCTGACACTTTTATCCTTATCAACTTCCAATAAGTGCATTTCACCCATAAGGATACAAACACAGAAGAACAGGAAACAAAGTGCAATTTCATCAAATACGCCGATTTACTTTATACATATACATTTACGTTATAGATATGAGTACCATTTAAGAGCAACAATTTGTTAGTGTTTTTAGTCAAGGTAGAGTCTAGAGTCTTACAGCGTTGGCGGACATAGATCACATGTCACACAAAAAAACAGTGTTGGGACTAAAGTAACGCGTTTCTGTAATTCCACTACTTTTAGCGGTAACGAGCACGTAACAAATTATTTTCTTAAATCCAGTAACGCAGTTACAATTACTAGAATGTAAATGAGATCGTTACTCGCGTTACTCTCAAACTGAGCATGAAAAGCCTTCCAGTCCGACTTTTCCGCATATTTTGGCGTCTTTCATGCCTAGCGGCATTTGCTGTCCATGGGCGCCGCCGTCTTTGTTTACGTTATGTTCATACACGTTCCCGGGCGGCAGTTTTCCGCGGGCCGTGTAGCTAGCTTCAGCGCTAGCAGTCGCTAAGCCAGGACTCCCAGCGGATGTTGGTGGCTGTAACTCACGTTTCACCTCCCCTCCTAGACTGTCCACGGAAAAACGCTGTCCTCCCAGCACTTGAACCGGATGAGAATATCCGTACTCGTTGCCCTCCTCCTCCTTCTTGACATAAAAACCGTCCTCCAAACAGAAGTCCGCCGATGCCCGAGCGGTCGACTACGTCATTAGAATCCGACTAAGTTTTCTTCTGACACCAGTTGTAACGTTCTGTGCCAATAAAGAGCCCAAAACTACAGACATTACGCCGGCCCAAGTAATAGAGTAATCAGAACCATTTACACATTTAGGAACTTAAGACATGCTACAGTATTTTCCAGGTGGAGATAAAACCACTATTTCAAATTCATTGCGGTCAAAGGCAATAACGTGCAAGTGATGTGTACATTATATCCAGGAGCATTGTCACATTTTTTAACAGTAACGCAAATAGTTACTTTCCCTGGTAACGAGTTACTTTTATTGTAGAGTAATTCAGTTACTAACTCAGTTACTTTTTGAACAAGTAGTGAGTAACTATAACTAATTACTTTTTTAAAGTAACGTACCCAACACTGCACAAAAAAGGGATTGCATGTAAATGTGGATGGATGTGAGCCGGTTGATAGGGGCAGGGTGCGATTTGTGGGAGGAGATGGGGGGGATTTCCCCCCCTCTGGTTTTCCTATCCCCCCCTCTGCTAAATTATTTTTATCGCCGGGGGGGACAAGGATTTCCCCCCTTGATAGCGATGAATGCAACTCAACTTAAACTCTGGAAATCTAACGATCTTCAGTGTCAATTTCTGAACGTCATCCAACACAAACACATTGTAACATTTAGTGTTGCAGGGTGCGCGTGCGCTCGTGACGTGGATCGGTTTCCCCTCTTTGTGCGCCGCTCGCCGCTTAATTCTACTTCCAAACCGTCCGTGCGCGAGAAAGTGCGCATCAAGCCAATTGGACTTTAGATCCCATCGGGGGAATTGGGCTGAAGGAGGGGGGGGGAGGCGGGGTTCCGTAGCAAAGAATAGGACCCAGCTACCACCAACTACCCAAAGGCACTGATTATTAGTGTTATATGAATGTGGGTTCATAATTTATAACAATGGTAAAATTATTTTTTCTTTTCTTCTTTAAAGGGAGCTCATAGGTCACGGTCATTAACACAAGAAGGCATAGAGCTGGAAGGTGTAGGCGCATGCTCTGCATGCTTGGTGATATAGTGGAAGTTCTGTATGCTGCTCTGAGGGGCAGAGGATCGAGAACAGCAGGGAAACTTCGCTCTTTAGATGTAGAGCTGAGGGTGAAATCATTCACATGCTGCTGATGTCTTACAAACTACGGATTCCGATATGTGTGGAAAGAACCCAGTGAGTCGGTTTAGGTTATTTTGCAGCGTATTTTGATTTAATGTGACGTACAATTGTTCCTACACTCTAAGAAACAGATGGGAGAAAAAAAGACCAGTTTGAGCACTACTGTTTGAAAATATACCTTTTTTCAAGCAGGCTACTTGTGGACAGAAATGTCAAATCATCAAACGAAGGTTTGTGAGATACATACAAGGCCTTGACAAAAAAAACGGACCCATAGGATTGATTGGATAGATTGGAATTTGAGAAGAAAAACAGAAAGTGAACAGGCCCCAACCAGATTTTTATTGTATAACGTAATTGACAAATAGCTGGCTATAATTATGTACCCAGAGGGTTAAAATAGGTTATTATTATGATATATTGAGTTAAAGCATTCTATTCTTTCCTATTCAGTGAAACAACGCTGTTGTTGGACTGAAAATCAAAATAATGAAATAGATTACCGTTTGAGGCTATTTCTGAAACTTCAGTGAGACTGTTGCGTATCAGATTGGGCTTGCTTCTATTATACAATAGTAAAAATAAAGTATTCCTCATCTCTCTTATACTCTCAAATAGGGGGGTCAGCTGATCCATTAGGCAATACGCTTTTTTTAACAGATAGCAGAAAAGCTTATAGTATAAAACATGGATGGAACAGGTGGAGGTAGTTATGAACTTACTTTTAAATAAATATGCAATGAGAGACTCACTGTTTACAGACTGTCTCCTGCCTGCTGTGTGAAGGCACGACAGTTTTATATATTTTCTAAAGGACGGAAAGAATCCCATGGTGCTCCAGTCTCAGTATGTTGCAGTGAAACTCACTGGAGATTTGCCCGACACATTGCATTAAAGCCTCCAAAAATATGGCAGTTTCTTTGTTTACACGCCAAAGAGGGTGACTGCATGGGCACAAACTTTTTCAGAACAGATAAAAGGTGCAATCTCATGAGTAACACGCGCGGGGTGTAGCGCCACATTAAGACATAGCTGAGATTAAATGGATGGCGACATCTCAGGAGAGCATTTAATTAGAATACCATTGATATTATTGCTGTTTGTTACTTGATATGCTTTAACCTACACTATACTACAATTCCCGTAGAAGAAGAAGAAGTTCTGCGTTGTTTCAACTAGCAACATGTTGGTAGCACAGATAGGTCCACCATCATGCCTCCCAGCTTTGCATCCACTCCCATATGAAATACTAAGAGTTTGAATGCTTGGATGTATTTTTCTTGCTCTGCTATCTTACCATGCTAACCCTTTGTCTGGGTCAGCATATCTTCATATATTTCAAAAACACTATTTGTAAACCATTTTTAATATAATATATTTTTATATATGTATAATTTGTGGCTCAAAGTGGGCCAGTTTATTTCATATTTTATCGTATAATCTCCTTAAATAATTTATGTTTTTGAATTGCATTTTAAATTTGTCCTTCAAATGAAGATAAAATGACAATATTACTCAGATACAATTGTATTATCTATATTTATTTGCGTTTATTGGTATAAGGGTACAATTTCACTGGAGTTTACAAGCAGCATATGTGCCGGTAGAAAACAAAAAAAACGTTTTAATATAATGTAAATTAAGTTTGACACATCACCACAGGGAAGTAGACAAAGATAATAAAATGAAAGCTGTTTCAGTTTTGGTTGTTCAAGCAGGCTGACTGTTTCACTGTCATGACTTCCTGGGACTTCCAAAGGAAACAGATGTTTGAGTCCCTTGCGATCTCATTGTCTGCTGTGAAAACAAAATAGAACACTGCCAATGATTCCCAGCAAGTGAAATGAACATACGGTACATGGAATTTGTCATAAGTTAGTTACTTAAAAGGTAGCATTGTGGCTCAAACCAATTCAGCAAAAAAAAGGCATATTTATGCGACCAGTGCTGGATGTTACAGCGTTTTGTTTCATCATTTCCTACTGACCAAAATTCAATGTAACAGCAATAACAAAAAAACAGCCCCTAGGTCAGCAGAGGAAGATGAAAATAGCCAATAAGCCATGCATGATTCGGTTGGCTGTGGCACATGGGAGCTTTGGTACAGCTACGACTAGCAACAGTCGCCAAGGGGAAATGGGAAGAAAACGCAATGAGACGCAAGGAGGGCTTCTTTAGCCTCGGAGCCACAGAAGACCAATATATCCTCTCAGCCTTGGTTTTAACATATTACCTCGTCTCTGGACCAACTGAATTCCTAAATGTTTTTCCTATTACATCAATAAATCATCATTACATTAAAATGCAACTGCATCAAAAACATTTTGGCTCTAATCAGGTTGGAATTAGCAGGAGATCATCTCAAGTGCCTTATGGAGAGAAGCTGAAGCTACAGAGTTTTATCCTAATAACAGGTAGCAAAGTTGAAGCGCTCTCCTGGGACTTATAGGGCACCGGGTAGATGAGAAACTTGGTCTTAAAGAACCTCAACAAGTGATGTTGTCAGGAAGCTCTTTCCAGATCGATGCCTGTGGCTACAGATTTTGGAGTTGAAATGAAAAAATAAGCAATTGGTAAGGCTGGCATCGCCCTCAGACTTTATGCTGTATCGGAATTCCAACTGGGTAGAACTCCTCATACCGCTTGGGGACCAAAATAAAAGCAACTTTTCATTGAAATCCAAGCATCAAGTGGCAAACACAGTTTTATGGTATCCGACGGCAGCCGGCGGGGGAAATGGTATGAGAGGAGATGTTATTTAGAAAAAACCAATGTGATTCGTTTATTTTACACTCACTTGCGAAACCGTCTCATTCACCAGTGAAGCATCGGGAGAGGAGAAAATTGCTTTATTTTCTCTGGGAGCTTTTGTACACATGTAATATTGAGGGGCTGTGTGTGTGTGTGTGTGTGTGTGTGTGTGTGTGTGTCATGTCATTTGTCCTTTGGGGAAACGCAGTTCCGGTATGGAGACCAGTAACTACACATCTTTCTTTTTTCCGCATTATGACCTCAAGCACACAATTATCGCGGTCTAACCAAAGCAGTCATAAACACGTGTGTGTGTGTGTGGCTTCACACACCCCCCTTGTAACTGTGACTCCTCATAGCTTTGTGTCTCTGTGTGTCTCTGTCTATGTCGGACCAATATAATGTATTGCGTATGAGGCCTGAGAGGGGAGCGTCAGTGTGTCTGCGTTGAGCCCTAGAGTATGTACCTGTGACTTCCTGCTGATATATACTCTCACCAACACTCGTTCCCCTCCAAGCCCTGCTTCTTTTTATTCCTCTCCTTCTGTCCTTGTTCAGTGCTGGTTCTCCTTTGCGATGACTCAACTCTCAGCCTACATGTATACTTTTGTTACATTCTTGCCATGCGGAATGAGGCATTTGGACATTTTAACTAAAGAAACACAATTACATTGTTTATATTACTGTTTTATAGGTTTCACATGGTGTTGATGTAACAATAAAGGAAACTAAATCTGATCTAAATGGAATCTGAGAAGGTTTTCTATCTTTGGCTTTGGTTGCAGGCACAAAGAGGCTACACCACTACCAAGCATGCTTCTAGCTGATACCTAGTCAAAAGAAGCTGGAGGTCGCCATTCTCCCACATCCTGACTATATGTTTGTTGGTTTGTAGTTCAAAAATGTTTTTTATTTAAGATTTATTATTTTAACGGTACGAAAGTGCGAGGTCTTTCCTGGACTCGTCACAATAAAGGTATAAGGATGTATCGTACAGCTCGGGGTACCGCTGGCTGCAGGTACTGAACATCTCTGAGCATCTCAACGCTGATAGCGTCACGCCATTTTGTCGCAGAATAAAAATATTTAATCTTTTGCATTTGGCCGTTTCAAGGGACTTTGCATGACACAACAAAGACGACACAACTTAGCATACACTTTGTATTTAATCCTGTGGTGTGAAACGCTGGAATTGCGTTGCGTTTGATGTGAATAGAGATGTGAGAGAGATGACTATATAGAGCGACAACAACACTCCATTAAGATTCAAACCACCCATTCCTGTCTTCAGGGCAGGAAGAAGCTGAGCAGCACTTCATGCAGGAGTGTTACAATTTAGTCCAAAGCTGTAAATCTCAGTGGCAGACATCAATGGGGACCAACTACATTCATTGATAAAATAAAATAGTGACGGATTATGGAAACACATGGTTTATGCCTGCAGTACCTGGTTTTAGAAGTCCACTTATGATCATCTTAAATAGAAGAAGGATGTCTGCATACATGAGTATTTTGTGTTTGTGCTCGGTGCCTTACTGAGACTCATCCCTTGCAACATTAAGAGTGGAAAGCAGACTGCATAATGCATCACTCTCTCTCCCTCCCCCCATTTTACACACACAAAACAATTGGATCAATAGCAACATTACTTGAGTTTGATCTCAGTTTTCCACAGAGTAAGACATCAGAATGAATAACACTGTTCTTTCCAAATGAGCAATACCGTTCATTAATTTCTAATCAATGATGCAATAAATTCTTCCTCATCGTAATAACATTGCTGCAGGCCCATTTCATGTGATACTTTATAATATGCTAATGCAAATGCAGGCCAAACTTCCACGCCTTTTCTCTCTGTGTTTTCTGTCTTTTGATTAAAATTTAAATTCGATTATTTATGAATGCATTTCTTGGCTCGGATCATGATTTGGGATTACCAGAGTTTCCAAAACTCGTGTTGAGAGCATTTCTGCTTTTATTCTCAGACTCTTATATATACTAAGTTACTTTACGTTGTGAAATCTGCCTCACTGCCAGGGGGGTCTAACAAACGTATTGGAGACATTGAATTAATGGGTTATTGAACATTTTAGATCTGGAACTATGAGTGCTTCCTTGCAGTTTTCTCATATGATCGATAAAAAACAAAAGCACTTGTTACAGCCATAAAAAAATCAGCTCCCAATTCCATCTTAACTGAAGGAATTTCAGCTCGTTTGTGGCTGAATTGCATTGCTATTGGATAATCCTATAAAGCCATATATTATTACATGACTCTTAATTATGTGTGTTTGAAAAAATCTGTACAAAAGCCATATTGGACCATGTATCATGAACGTTTGCTTTCACAGCATTCGCCTGGATTGCTGAGCTGAAAATATCACACTGAGAGGGTATGTTTGTTTCTTAAGTTAATTAAGCCTCATTCTAATAGCATATTACGGCACCATATGTGCTCCTCTGTGAGCCCATCTGCAGTACTGTCTCTCGATCATCAGTGTAGGGAAGCTCGATGTATTTACTATGAAGCTTGATGGCTCTTTGATCTAAAAAGGCTGCTGTCTACCCACAACTCTAGAGTCGCAAATCAGACAGCGGTGCCAAAGTATTTGTGTGCACAACGTTTGAGTTGTGCAGGTCAGATCCAGACACCATTGTCAACTGGTTTATGAACTGTACTTGACTTATTTATGGCTAATGGCTTTTTGTCTTTTTATCAGGCCATATACATGTTCTATACATGGCCTGGAAGAACATTTCTTTGGCTATCTGCAAACGGGGCATTTTACATGTAACCAGAAAATTAACAAACCTGACACATAAAAGATCTAGATCATGTTGTTCAATGGGAAAGTGATTAAGATACTGTGTATATGTATCTGAAGATGATGTTCAGGTGTCTATAAAGTTAATAAAATTTCCCTTTGATCAAAGATGAGTTTTTGTTTCTAGTACTTAGGTTGTGTGCATGTTGGGTGGAAGGTTATGGCCATATGATCAGGGACCTCAGGGATTCACTCCTGTTACTTCCTCTTTATAGTATGACTTACAGGTCAAACACTTAGATGGGCACTGAGCTGATTCTCATCTGATAGTCCGTAATGAAGAACTTTAACAGGCAAAAAATGTTACATGTACCTTGTCAGCATGTACGGCTGAATTACTGTGTACAGTGAAAGCTGGAAATGATATGAACACAGGACAATATAAAGCCAGCAGTTTAATCCTGTTAGTACTAGGTATAGTCCACGCCCCCCATCGGCTGTAACATAAGAAAACATATTTTCCAGTAAATATGCTGCCCTTTCCTCATTACAGCTGAACAAGTCTTTAGGACATTTATTGGCTTATCTATCTATGAATAAGTTAAGCTTAAGTTTTAGGCCTAATTAATCAGCCTCAGCCAACAATTCACATTTCATCACTAGTGTATTATATAGGTCATGGAAAAATCTTCTGGTTTTGCATTAAGCAAAATAAATAGCAATCAAAATGGTCTCCGTTTTCTTTTTTTCTTGTCCCTTCAACTCCAAGAGTCCAAGAGAAGAGTCTAAGAGAATGGATTCTTTGACCTCATTTGCGTCACCAGGGTTGTAAATTGGGTACGAAATTGGAGCCATCTGCTGCGCCAGTGTTTTTACATGGCTTCCGCCTTTAGGACAATTGTGTCACTGTCTCTCCCAGATCTACAAGCTGGCATCTGGCATTAGCAAGTATCCTAAGTGTTTAGGGCTGTGTTCACAGAGCGCACAGACACATCCAATACAGACGGAAATGCACCCAAGACGATCCAAATGTCTTGTGGCGGTAATCATTTGTAGGTTATTCAAGTTATTTATATATTTGACATGCCTTTGAAACTGTAATAAAATAGTGCATTTTCTCATCGCTGTTTGGTTACAAGCGTCCTATATGTGAAGCGCTACTGACCCAGAACCAAACAAAGTGGGCATTCACAAACATTGAATGTTTATGAATGCCCACTTCGTTTCGAAACGTTGGAGGCTATAATATGCACAAATCCATTTGAGAATAATCCAAACACAACTACACCAAGTTATAAAATATTATATGCCAATTAATCCAGAAATGTGCACATGGCATTTGTAACATTCACAAGGGGTGCACACTGAAGAGCTAGCCGAGACGAGCAGAAGACGCCAATATAAGTTCTCTCAGAATCAACGAATCAACACAGAAGAGCCTGTAGAAGAGCTGAAAATAGTGCAGATCAAATAGGGAGTATGATTCTGCCACGGTATGGCATATTTATCAAATCACATGGGGGTTTTTTATGTTTAAAAAAATATATAGCTTTGCTTTATGATATTACAGCTAAATATACATATCTGTCTAAAAAACTATCAAGATGGAAGATGGACATCTGCCTTGGTGGGGGTGTTGGCTGATGAGGATACTAAAATGATGAGTTGATGAAGCTGACTAAGAAAGGGCAGAGATGCGGAGTTGGAAAGGTGCATACAATCAGCAAGAACATACTGAAGGAAGAGAGACAATGATATTTTAAAGATACAGCAAGATGAAAGGCTTATTGAATTGGAAAGACTAGCTGATCTAAACAGATGATATCCTGATTAACAGCAGGGGGAATAAAGTTAGCATTTAAGAGTAGAGTTTTCCATTCCTACTGCCTTGGAGCTTCATTACACCAAATCGAGTATGTCAAAAATACAATCTTCTAAAATATCTAGTTGCATTCTTTTCTGGCCACTGTGACCGATACTTGTCGATATGAGCATAGGGTCAAAGTTAAGGGTTGCATTTCAAGAAGTAGTATTATTTACCATGAAAGCATACTGCATTTAATAGTAGGTACTTCTTAAGCTGTATTATGTATTAAATGCTTAAACCATTAGGAGATTTGCCTCACTGTCCAAGTTGCTGACCAGCTTGCTCCACATTCATCAGGCCAGTCCTCTAACTGAGGAGTCTGCCGATCTGCTCTCATGGGCGACAGAGAATTTAGTCAAAATGGAATACATTCTGATGGATAAAAAAAGAGGAAGATAGTTGTGGAGTACAGAAAAGGTATTTTCCCAACAGCATGTGTTCACCAGGGATATGTGCTTGTTTTTATCCTGTCTGCCAAGGCTGTGTAGCCATTTGGGCCTCTCTCACTTGCTTGTTCACCTTCCATCTTCCGGTTGTTTCTAAAAATAGCCGCACCCAAATCTCCAGTCTGCCTCTCTTCTGATTTAAAACCTGGGAATGTTTGACAGCTCGACTGGGATGGTTCATTTTTCTCACACTGTGTGCGAAGTACATATTTATATAGGTGTGTATGTCTGTGTATACATGTGTGTGTGTGTCTGCCGCTGTCAGTTGCAAACATATGCATAAAAAACGCACAACAGATACTACACATTTTTACGTACTACACTTTTTGCAGGCATAACTGTGTACAGAATATCAATTACAGCAACATGCTCACACACAGACATTAAGTAACTTGTTTTGGAGGCATGGTTTATCTCAGACTACATGTTTTCTTCTCCTATGTCAGGAGAAAAACAAGCAGTTGGAGCATTGTTTCAAACATGCTCCTGTTAGTACGAATGTAGCTGTTAATGGAGGTATTCCCAAGCTCCCGCCCACAGCTACTTCCAACATTGAAAGAAATCGTAGGCCTAATGAGCGCAGAAAAACATCCCAAATAGCTGAAAAAAAGAAGATAATCTAACACAGCCACAGGCTTAACATCTGAAATCTTTGAGAAGTAAACAGTGTGTGGGAGTCACACTGTTATGTTTCCGCACCAGCGATATTTCCGTCTTTAAGACCTTTTTGGGAGACATTAAAGACACCTTTCCTTCGTAGTTGATACAAAAAAAAATGTATCCCTAATGGGGGATGTGGTTACAGGCAATGCAACTCACGTCGAAACCTTTGGTGCTAATGCTGTTTTTCTCGTTTTCCTCTCTCTGGTTAGAATTGCTGGTTGCATTGACAGCAATGTTGGCCCATCACTTTGATCCATGGCGAAATACCTCAAGGACAGCAAGATTGATTTAGGTAGTTGTCAAAACTATTTATTGCCTCTAGATGATAAATAAGAACTTTGGTAATACCCTCATGTACCACCAATTTCAGGTGAGAAAAGGCATTTCATTTGACAAATACAAGAGGAATACATATGCCATGGTGATGTATTTCTTTTCTAAAATATTAAAACAAATGGAATTTCTGAGGGCATCAGTACAATAGTTCCCTATCAGGGAACTCGAGCTGCGTGAAAACACTGTGGAAACGACCTGCGTGACCGCATCATGAAGCACGTGTGAAATCAGACCAATGGCACGTCATAGGCGGGTGACGTCGAGACCAGGAAATAAGAAGCACCAAGACACAAGCCAATTCATCTGTGTGCCTTCATCAAGTGCGTTGTGTATCGGTGAAGCGAAAGGATGGCTAACAGGCAGCGGTTTGTGCGGTGTGCTCCCCCCTGTCCCCGGGTTGTTACAGGAGGGGATGCGCACGTACTACGCGTTGCTTGTTTAGGAGCGGAGCATGCCCAGCTGGCTACTGAGGGACCGAGCTGTGTGCATTGCGAGCGTGTCCCTATGGGGACGCTACGCTCCCGTCGGCCGCTCTCTGAGGATTGCGGCTCGGCTCGTGCTTCCCACGGAATACGATCTACCTGGGTTTCGCAGTTGGATTTTTCAGAAGGATCTGAGACGGCTTCAGCGTTTTCTCAGCCTTTCCTGTTGGATCCAGTGCCTCATACCGAGGGGAGCACGCGTGGCGGGTTCTTCCACTGAGGAGGAGGCACCAATAACAACTAACAACCAATAACAACTCGGAGGAGGTGGATGTTGTTAGCATAGAGGCTGCGGAGGCTAAAGACACGTCACTTCAGTCGGCCTCGGCCGATCAGCTGGTAGAGGTACTCGCCCGAGCTGCTAATAGCATCATTGACTGGCCGGCTGACAGGCAGTAGTCTGCTACAGACAAGTAAGTTGCATGAATATTCCTGCCTTCCCGTAAAGTACCTCCTCGCCAGTGTTTGCCGCTCTTCCCGGACCCCCACACTGAGGTGCCAGCGTCCCGGGAGAGGCCGGTGTCTGCTCGCGTGTTTAACCCGCATTGCCCACCAAGCCTAAGGCTCGTGGGTAAATGCTTATTCGGTGGCAGCGGGCGGCTCGACGTGAGTTGCCCCGCTGCCTACGGCGTATCAGGCGGAGCTGCTTTCGGACGTGGCTGAGGGGAAGGAATTAAATCCTGACGTGGTTTCGAGAACTGCGTCAGACTGCAAATTTTGGCTCTGCGTGCAGCGTTGAGCCAGTTAAATGTCTTCCCCGTCGATGCCGCGTCCCCGGGGCTGCCGGTCGGGTGCAGCCCCGGCCGTCGATGAGCCCGGCTCACCTGGCTGCACAGCGAGCGCCGCTTCACATGCTCCCCCTCGTCGAGGAGTTTGGGCCGGGACGCAGCGCTCTCAGATGCGGTCCCCCAGTAGCAGGACTAGTCGGAGGACGGCCGCTGCAAGGGCTGCGTCAGGAACACCCTGACGCCATTGGCGCTAGGGTTCAGAGGTTGATCTCCACCAGGGAGGGTCGGGTCTTCACCGCAGTAGGCGGTGCTCGTTTCCCACCGGGTACCCTCTAGGATTCAGGCTACGTTCTCCGCCGCTGTTTCGGGGCGTGGCCGGTCCCAGCGAGCGTGAGCCCGAGGGCCGCTCGCTTCCTCCGAGGAGTTGTCTGCGGCTGTTAGACTAGTTTCCCTCCATGCAGGGCACTGCGTAGTCAGTACGTTACCCCAGAGGCCAGTCTCGAGGCCAGATCTCCGGGGCGAGCCCTCCACAATGTATCTCAATGTGTCCGGCAGGAGCAGGCTCTGGCAGCAAGAAGGTTGGGGTGGTTACGTCCAGTACTAGATCTACGTCCTCTGAAGTGAGAAGCTCTGCTTAAAGATGCTGACCCTCAGACAGTTCGTGCCACAGATCAGGTCCGAGGACTGATTTATCACGGTAAGATCTTAAGGGCGCTGACTTTCACATTCCATCCTTCCACAATACAGGAAGTTCCGTAGGTTCGCTTTTGGGGTTCGGCCTAGCCCTCTCCCCGTATGTTTAGAAATGCGTGGACGCAGCCCCGGCGCCACATTGATGACCGGTTGATTAAGAACTGGGCTCACTCACAGCCACTCGCGGTTCAACATCAGGATGTTGTTCGCGCTACATCAACCGTCTGGGGTTGAGATTCAACGGCAGGTGACGTGTTTTGTTCCTGCTGCTTAGGGCCACTTTCCTGGACGTGATCGGGGACTCGACCACAGCGCTGGCACGTTTGTCTCCCGCTCGGGTAGCGTTGCCCCTTTTTTAGCCGTCAAACGGGCTAGGCTAGGCCAGCCACGCACTGTCAGACAGCTTTAAGAGACTGTTAGGCTCCTAGTTGCGGCTGGCTGTATTGGAGGCAGTGGTGGCTCAGAGGGTTCTCCCCGAGGGGAACCAGCAGGGGGCAGGCGCCCTGTCGAGACAGGGGCCGAGGCCCGGGGACTGGAGACTCCACCCCGAGTCGGTGGAGCTCCTGTGGAGACAAGCTGGTCGTACTAAGGTTGACCGGTTCTGCTTCCAGAGAGACTACAGCTGTCCTCTGTGGTATCCCTAACCCATCCGGCCCTTCTGTTGGATGCTATGGTACAGCCTTGGCCGAGGCCACGCCTGTACGGTTTTCCCCCGGTTGCTCTGCTCCCAGGAGTTCTGGAGAGGTCCACCAGGACGGCGTCGGTCTACTGCTAGTAGCCCCGTACTGGCCGGCCAGAGTGTGGTTTGCGGACTTAGTTTCTCCCCTCGTCGGCCTCCCTGGAAGATTCCGACCGGGGCGGACTTGCTCTCGCAGGTGTTGGGGTCAATCCTTTACCCCCGCCCGGAGCTCCAGAACTGTGGGCGTGACCTCTGACGGGGCCCGCCTCTTGAGACCACCCTCCACTCCAGAGCTCCGGCCACAAGGAAAGCGTATGCCGCTAGGTGTAAACTCTTTACCTCATGGTGTGGAGAACGTCAATTAAGACCCAGTTTAACTGCCCGGTGTTTGCAGTACTGGTGTTTCTGCTGGAACGCTTCTCCACAGGTTTATCCCCGTCCGCACTAAAAAGTGTTCGTGTAAGTGTTCCACATTTAACGCAGAAGGGGAGGTATCAGTTAGGGAATGGGTGGATGAGGTGCAGTCAAAATTACGCACACGTAGCGTGTCTCTTGTAGAACAGGCCCATTTCATGAACCAGCAGCTCCCCAATCTGAACATTCCCACCCTTCTAGACAGGGTGGGTCAAGGTTCACGCAGCCACCGTCGGAAAACTGACACCCTCTGATGGGCAGAGCCGCCAATCAGATGGGGTCATGTTGGGCTTGAATAGAATAGTTCAGATCAACCCTGAATCGATCTCTAAATTGGTACATCCATGCCCCCATGTTGTTGTCCATATAGTGGGGGTGGGGATTTCCTGCTTGTTAGATACTGGATCAATGGTGTCTAAAATAACTGAAAGCTTCTTTATTCAGCATTTCCAGTCGTGGGGTCAGGAGAGACTGCAGTCATGCAGATGGTTGCAGCTTAGAGCGGCCAACCATCTGGACATGTTGGCTATTTAGAGTTAGACGTCACAGTGCTTGGCAAAGTGATTCCAAACCGTGGCATTCTTATTGTTTAACACTGTACCTTGTTAGTACGAGGTACAGTGTACATTCCATTTGTCAATGTGGGCACTGTTGATATATATCTTTGCCCATGCCTTAGGGTAGGAGAAGCGTGCAAGGTAGAGATTACCTGCAGGCGTTATCGAAATTAAAGGGGATGTCGGACCAGGGTGTTGTGGCAACTTTCTCTGCCCAAGCTGCTGGAGAGCCATGAACAGAGCAAGGTGAGGTCCCTTTTGCATAATTACGAGTCAGTGTTCTCTGCATTTGAGGGTGATATAGGCTGTACAAACCTTATTGTTCATGACATACTTTTAGTGGACGACACGCCCGTAAGGCAGCGTTATCGACGTATCCCTCCATCAGACTATGAGGCAGTTAAAGCTCATATCCACCAGTTACTCGAAAATCAGGACATTAGGGAAAGTAGCAGCCCCTATGCCTCTCTGGTTGTCCTGGTGAAAAAGAAAGATGGCAGCATACGTCTTTGTGTGGATTATCGGCAACTCAACTGCATAACACGAAAAAGATGCTTTTCCTTTGCCCCGTATCGAAGAATCATTAGATGCCTTGTCGGGGGCCCGCCCATGGATCTGGCCAGTGGGTACAATCAAGTTGCTGTGGCAGAGACTGACAAATACAAGACTGCTTTTTGTACACCCTTCGGCTTGTTTGAATTTAATCGTATGCCCTTCGGCCTTTGTAATGCACCAGACACATTCCAACGTTTGATGGAGCGAATAGTCGGGGCCCAGCATTTTGAGTCATTACTTTTGTATTTGGATGATGTGGAGGTGTTTTCCTCTACCATAGATGAGCCTATGAAACGCCTCGAAGGCAGTGCTGAGTCGGCTTCACCAAGAAGGCCTGAAAGTGAAATTGGAGAAATGCAGCCCATTTCAGCCAGAGGTGAAGTATCTCATCATCATCGCCTACTACCCCTTCTGGGGCTTAGGCCGCAAACAAGAGTTCGCCAAGCATCTCGGTCCTGAGCTAACATCTCAGGCTGTCCCCAAGTGTAGCCCATTTTCTTGGCGTCTGCCTCCCAGTCTCTACGCCAGGTGTTTCGCGGCCGACCTCTCTTTCTTTTCCCTTGGGGATTCCACTTGAGGGACTGTCTTGTGGTGTTTGTGGCTGGTTTCGGAGAGTATGGCCTATCCATCTCCAACGTCGTTAGAGGATCTCTTCGTCCGCTGGCTTTTGGCTGGTACGTTCCCACAGTTCTTTGTTACTGATGGTGTTAGGCCAGTGGATCTGGAGGATTCGTCGCAGACAGGTATTGATGAATGACTGGATTTTGTTTGTCGTATTCACTGTAGTCCTCCATGTCTCAGCTCCGTAGAGTAGGACTGACTTCACATTGCTGTTTAAGATCTTGATCTTTGTTGTGATGGCCAGGTCTTTTGCGCTCCAGATGTTTTTTAGTTGGAGGTACGCAACTCTGGCCTTGCCAATCCTGACTCTCACATCTGCATCTGTTCCACCCTGCTTGTTGACAATGCTGCCAAGCTAGGTGAATTCCTCAACCTCCTCCAGAGCTTCGCCTTCCAGCATGATGGGTGCAGTGTTGTCAGAGTTGACTCTCATGACTTTGCTCTTCCCTCTGTGGATGTTAAAACCGAGGCGAGCAGAGTTGGTTGCGATAGTGCTGGTCTTTTCCTGCATCTGCTGCTGGGTATGAGAGAGAAGGGCCAAGTCATCTGCAAAGTCCAGGTCATCGAGCTGCGCCCACATTGTCCACTGTATGCCATTTTTTCTTTCTGCTGTGGATTGCTTTGTTACCCAATCCATTACTAGCAGGAACAAGAATGGCGATAGTAAGCACCCCTGCCTCACTCCTGTTTGTACACAGAAAGCACCGGTAGGTTGTCCCTAGTGGATCACTCTGCAGGTCATTCCCTCATAGGTGTTTCTGATAATCTTAGTTAATTTCTCTGGCACTCCGTAGTGCCTGAGAAGCTTCCAGAGGGTCTCCCTGTCTACACTATCGAAAGCCTTCTCGTAGTCGATGAAGTTTATTAATAGCGGTGAATTCCACTCTAGTGACTGTTTCAGGATGATGCGCAGCGTAGCAATGTGGTCTATACACGATCTGTCTTTGCGGAAGCCAGCTTGCTGGTCTCTAAGCTGGGGGTCAATCACATCCTTCATCCTGTCCAGTAAGATCCTGTAGAAGACCTTTCCTGGGATGGAGAGTAGCAGGATCCCTCTATAGTTTCCACAGTTGCTCCGGTCCCCTTTCTTTGGCATCTTAGCAAGACAGCCCTCCTTCCATTCGCATGGGATGTTTTCCTCTTCCCACATCTTCTTGAAGAGAAGGGTGGAGCATCTCTCCCATGGTCTCTGCGTCCATCTTCAGAGCCTCAGCTGGAATGCTATCTGGTCCTGTGGCCTTGCCGTTTCTAAGCTTTTTAATTGGTTTCCTGATCTCCTCCCTTCTTGGTGCAGTGAGGTCTATTGGCAGGTCCCTGTCTGCTTGTTGGATGTGTGGTGGGTCTGGTCTGTTAAGTAGTTCCTCGAAATGCTCCATCCATCTTTTCTTCTGTCCTTCCTCCCCAATTATTGGCTTTCCCTCTTTGTCCTTTACCGGTCTTTGAGGTTTACTGGTCTTTCCTGCCAGCTTTTTGGTGGTGTCATACAGGTCTTTCAGATTCCCATGTCTAGCTGCTTCTTCTGCTTCTAATGCAAGGGCCTCTATGTAGTTCCTCTTGTCTGTCTTCAAGCTTTTTTTCACGTTCTTATTTGCTTCCCTGTACTCTGTTTGTGCCTTCACTTTCTCTGCTCTTGTACGACTGCTGTTTAGAGCTGCCTTCCTTTCTTTCCTCTCCTTCACCTTCCTTATTGACTCTGCTGATATCCAAGCCTTGTGATTATCTTTCTGTGGTCCCAGTGCTACATTGCAGGTTGTGATTACGGCTTCCTTTACTACCTTCCACATCCCATCTATGTTTCTTTCCTCACCTTCTTCATCTAGCTCTTGCAGGGCATGGAACTTGTTCTTTAGTTCGATCTTGAATTTCTCTGCTGCTGCTGGATCTCTTAATAGTGCTGTGTTGAATTTCTTTCTCTGGTTCTTCCCAACTGTCCAGTTTCTCCTCAACTTCAATTGGACTTTGGCAACGAGAAGATGGTGGTCTGATGCTACGTCAGCTCCTCTTCTGGCTCGTACATCTAGGAGGGACCTCCTAAACTTCTTTGTGACACATACATGGTCTATTTGGTTCTCAGTGGAGAGGTCTGGTGATACCCATTGGCTTTGTGTACTCGCCTGTGGGGGAAGACACTTCCTCCGATGACAAGGTTGTTATTTGCACATAGTTCTGCGAATCTCTCTCCACTTTCGTTCATCTCTCCTAGACCATGCTGCCCCATTATCCTCTCATAGCCTCTGTTGTTACTTCCAATTTTTGCATTGATGTCTCCCATTAAGATGGTAATGTCTCTTCTTGAGTATCTCTGGATGATGGTCTGTATTCTGCTATAGAATTCATCCTTGCTCTCTTCGTCACTATCGTTGGTTGGGGCATAGCACTGAATGATGTTCATGTTTATTCTTTCCTTCTTTGTTTTGAATGTTGCTGCTATTGCTCTCGAGCCATGTGCCTCCCCTCCCATGAGTGCTCTCTGAGCAGCCTTGGACAGCATCAAAGCGACTCCCTGGGTGTGGTGTGCGTTGTCCTCCTCATGGCCTGAGTACAGCAGCAGCTCTCCTGTGACAAGCCTCTTCTGTCCAGAACCCGTCCATCTTGATTCACTAATTCCGAGTATGGCGAGGTTGTACTTCTTCATCTCTGTGGCAACTTGTGCAGTCTTTCCAGCTTCGAACATGGTCCTTACGTTCCATGTACCGATGGTGGTTGTAACACCGGTTGAAAGGATGATTTTCTTCAGAGTGGCTTCCAGGTGCTTCTGGCTTTCACCCTCCTGCGTCACAAATCCTTCTGACGAAGGTCCATCTTCTCTCGGGCGGGATATCTTGGTTTACTCTTGTTTGCGTATCTGTAACAGGTATTGTTTTATGGGGTGGGGTTGTTAGCCCCACGCCCAACCCCCAACCTGGAGGACCAGGTGTTGCCTTTAGTCGGACCTCTACCCTAAAACCTGCCCGGCTTGGTAAGACCTGCCAGGGGTATAACCCCCGCCGGTATAGCCTCCAGGGTCATGGAAGTACACAAGCTCCCCCACCACGGCAAGGTAACACCACAGAGGGAGAGAAGTATCTGGGCCACGTTATTTCAAAGGATGGCGTGTCCACAGACCCAGGTAAGATCAGTGCGGTGGCTAATTGGTCCCCACCCAAACACACATCTGAATTTCGTTCCTTTTTGGGTTTCACTAGTTATTATCGAAGGTTTGTCAATGGCCTTTGCTACTCTTGCCGCTGCTCTGTACCGTCTAGTAGCCGAAATGGTGGGGTCAAAAAAGAAAAAGCCATCCAGCTGACCATTCAGTGAGGTCTGGACAGACGAATGAGAGCAAAGTTTCCACGATCTGAGAGAAAGGTTGGTATCTGCGCCAGTGCTTAATTATGCTGACTTCTTCCTGCCCTTCATCCTGGAAGTCGATGCCAGCCACAGTTGTCTTGGAGCATTGCTCTCAAGTGGTAGCCTGACGTAGTCATACTCAATTCTAGTCCGAATTTGAGTCTGATACTGCTCCATTGAGCTGTGTTTCAAATGAAGTTCGGTCTGGCATTGCTCAATAGGGGCGCGAGTATGCTCGCCCATAATCTGGCGGGCCAATCAAATTGTCAGGGCGGGCTTTATACGATGATGGACAGATGATCAACAGTAACGTATCAACCACGTCACCAAAGAGCGCTTGGGTTGAATTTGTTTACAACAACGATGGCTGCCGCTGGAGAATTGAGGTGTGTAGATTCTGCTATCAGGTCTGTTCTAGATATCGACAGCAAATTAATTTTAAAAGATGAACAGAGAAACGCGAGCAAGGCATTTGTTCATAAGAAAAATGTTTTTGGAAGGAGTAGGCTCCCGGTCTCTTTTCTCTGATGCCTCAGATGAACACGGTTCTTCAGGCTGGTCTCCTTTGTCTTCTGTCCATTTTTTAAACACGGACATGTCGCGTTCCAACAGTGTTATTACGTTCTGACAGGACCGACAAATGCAATGCGATTTGTTTGCCGTTTTGTGGAGTTGTAATCCTAAACGGAGAACTTCTTCGTATATGCATTGGCCTTTTACGTTTTTTCTCAAAAATTAGGTTTGTGTGTTGAATGACTCAGTGTCTTTACATTCTTTTTACAACACCGGCAAAAATCGTTCACGCTCATCTTCTTCTACTTCTTCCAGCGTGCAGTGGAGTTCTGTTGAGAACAACTATGCGTCGCTTAATATACGTTACACGCTCTGTTGCTCTTATTGGTTGTAGGTCTATCCAATTGAGTGCAGAGGCATTTTTTTTTCTTGGTTCGTTTGAAACACGCCCCATAATCACAGCTCAATGGAGCAGTATCAGACTCAAATTCTGACTAGAATTGAGTATGTCCCATGAGTGGTTGTACAGGTTCCATCCAGGGTTCATTACGATCTGCGTTTTGAAGCGGTACTCATCCAGTAGCTATGCGAGTTGTACCGGGTCCAGAAAAGCAGGACCACACCTTACAGGGAAAAGCCTGTGTGAACGTTTGAACCGCACATTGCACAACCTGCTGCGTACGCTGCCAGTGGAGAAGAGGGACTGGACGTTGTACCACCCACAACTTACCTTTGCCTAGAACACCACCATACACCAATCCACTGGTGAGTAGTCTTTTCCTAGAACCGTGGTTCTCAACCGGTGGGGCACGCCCCCGGACAATGCAAGTGGTTGGACTATTATAACAAACAAATCATCCTCCTGGCGACTTTTGTGTCAAAAGCGACTAGAGACAATGATATTTATCATTTATACAAGTCTCCCGAAGAGAAGCGGTATCGCTCTCTCCCCCTCTGCCTGCTGCGCTGCGTTGTGTGTGTGTGGCACTTTTTTGGAGTTTTACCTGCCAACTCCCCCCCCCGATAATGGAATCATCCCTCACCCTGGCACTTCTGCCTGCACTCACTCGGGAGCAACGCTTTGCTTTTTGATGCGTGTTTAGCTCAACGTGAAATGTCTGCACTTATTGTACGTCGCTCTGGATAAGAGCGTCTGCTAAATGCGTAACATATAAATGTAAAATGAAGACTTGAAGTGAATAGTCCTAAAATTCCTAAAATGTTGTCAGAAGTGAATTTTGTGATTAATAAGGTGAGAGGCGCGCGTGGACGCTACGGCCGCCGGGGGGGGGGGCGGTGATATGGTCGACTGAGGGCGGAAGCTACGACCGCCGGTTGAAGAGGAATCTACGCGGCTCGGACCAAAGTCAGTTTCTCTGCGGGAGAAATACAAGGTGTGGCGTGTGAGCGCGTGAACGGGTTGAATGCGTGAGACATGAGCCCTGAAGGCTTATTGAGCTGCAGAGTGACAGCAGGCTGAAGGAACTCTTTACCTCCTGCCCTCTTTCGTCATTCTGGCAGCAATGATGCACAAATACCCTCAACTCTGTGACGCCGCCTTGAAGATTCTCCTCCCTTTCGCGTCGACATGTTTGTGTGAGGCAGGATTCTCAAAAATGACTGCACTCAAAACGAAATACCGCTATTGGGCACAAATCGAGGATGATTTGATGTTTATATGACACTGCACCAAGAGTGGAGGATCTATCTATGCAAGGTGGTGTAGTGGGGATGAGGATGGCACTGGGAAGGGGGCCCCAATTACCATGAACCAGCTTTGGGGGGGCCCAGCTTGCAAAAGGTTGAGAACCCCTGTCCTAGAACATGAGAACAAGCTTGTAGCTCATCTAAAAAAGCTCCAGGACGAGGCGACAGAAGAAAATAGAAAACAAAAAAGGGTACGTTCACATTTCAGTATGTTTGGTCGTGTACAGACGTGTTTGCATTAGTGGTGGGCATAGATTAATTTCTTTAATGGATTAAATTAATAGATTAATCTCTGTAATCTTGGAATTAATCTAGATTAAAATGGCTCATTTTAATTCTGCCGAAGGCATTTAGAATATGTGTGCTACCCAAATAATTACTAATAGTAAGTCTTTGAGAACAGGTCTCTCAAAGACTGCTCGAGAAAGCTGTTTTATGATAATTGGTGATGAAAATAAATCATGCTCAATAAGATGTACTTGTGTGTACTAACTGTTTATTCAGTTAAACATGAATTTTGAACTGTAGAGGTCGTACATAAGAGGTCATGATGAACTCAATCAGTCCAAGCTCTATTTATCCTTGTTCCACCAGTCATTCAGGCAGACTAGCTTGATCTTCTCTTCTGCACAATATGGCCTGCTAAAAAAGAAAGTCTCTCGCATGGGACAGTTGTGCCAGTTGACTCCCAAAGTATTTACGGGCAATGGGGGCCATCTTACCATAGACAGCAGTGTGCTCCGACCACCACTTCAGTAGACACTGATCAAGACTTACACTGGGCTCTACCTTGTACCTCTCCACAGTATTGTCTTCTGGTGTCTCCCCATCTGATTCTGTATCTGATCCCATCAGTAGCAGGGCTGTTTTCTTTTTGGGTGGCTCAGGGTTCTCTTCCGAGTGGCTGCAGAGCAGGTTCTTCTTCCTTCACCAACTCACTTAGCTTTGCCCACACTGGCTCCCTCTTTGCTCTGGGCAAGCACTTGAGGTCCTTAAATTGTGGATCTAGACCAGTCGCCACCTTTGATGAATACAAAATAATTATTATTGATTGATGAAAATTTCACTTCCCAAATCCAACCCCCATATTTCTTCATGACTCATTTGTCTATTCATTGACCGATCTACTAGCTTAACTGTCTATAATGGTCAAACAATGCAGTTATCTTCTGGTCAGTCTGACATACCTTAAGCCATTCCAGGTTTATTTTCTCCCTCCACTGGTTGAGGTCCTTGGTGAAGGCAGCCTTGAATCGCACAATATAGGCAGGATCATCATCTGAGATCTTCATCGCGTGCTGGAGGTGGCACAGGGCAGGTAGAACCACAGAGCAGGATACATACTTATCCCCACCAAGGAGCTCAGCAGAACCTACACAGAAACAGAGCAATAAATAATTAATGACTGATTCATTAAACTCAGATTACACATTTTTAAAGCTCTTAATCACATTACATTTGAGGGCATGTGTTTCTTAAATACAAAGTGACGTTTAAAAGAATTTGTATGCCAATTTATGAACACGCTATCTTTGTAGACCATATCTACATGGCTCCAGCAGTTTCTCGAGCTTTGCCAACTTCTCATTCAGCATTTGTTGGGAGGGCCCGATTGTGCTTCTGCTGAGACAGCGTTGTGTGCAGTGCGTCTCTGTTGCGCCTTACGCGGCTGATCATCTCAAGGGTGGAATTCCACTGTGTTGGAACATCTTGCATGAGTGGCTCCTGAACATTCAGCTCGTCTGAGTTGGCCGGACTGTGTTTGAAATGTCCGACCACTTTACGGCACTTGGCCAGCGCACCATCAAAACCACCTTCCCAAAGTGACATTACAATAGCTCTCTTTACAACATGCGCAACACAGTGCAAATGCTCGAATGGCAGTATTCTCCCTGCTGCCGCCATATTAGGAGCGCTGTCTGTTCCAATAGTGCTAATTTTGTCAGCTATCCCCCACTGATTAGCGACGTCGAGAAACTGCCTGGCACACGCTTCTGCAAAGTGACGCTCCTCTGTTTTCATCACACCTAATGGACAGACAAAGTAGATCATAATAAGTTCACCCACAAGCAATGTAGTGGCAATTAATAAGCTACGTAATTAGATAAAATTATGTTGTAACGGGCTTGGATGCTAGGGAACACGGAAGGAGGACGTGGAGGCATGGTAAAGGTGCAAGCAAATCGTTTATTGAATAGCGTGGCGTTGCTGAGCACCCACGCCATCTGCGGCGTCTTGATCGCGTCCTGCGAGCCCTCGCTCGCGTTCCATCTCCGCGATCTCCCGATTCGCTCTCCTGGACCTGTTTAAATGCTGGTAGAGAGCACACCGTTAGTCCCCCCCTCCCTCCAGCTGGAGGTTAATTGCCTCCAGCTGGCACCGTTCCCTGAGCCGCTCCCCCTCTCTCTCCGCTGCAGCCGTGCTGAAACCACGCCCAACCACCGCAGACTTAAACATAGCATAGCTATGTAACATAGCTTACTTAAAGCGAAGGAGTGAAGTTTCCAGCTGGCATCGATAAGGTGTACAATAACACCGAGGTAGTTATCGTTGTTGACAGATGTCCAATGGTCCCCAGTCAGTGCTACACACTTCGCCTCTACCATCTTCTCATCTTTTGCGGCTTTCTCTGTGGCGTGCTGGACATGTATTCTTCTCATGATAGTTCACCTAGCAGGTAGTTTGTACGACGGGTCACCTGTGGCCGCCTGAAGAACAAGCTCGAGCCTGTCATCTTCTACCACGCTGATGGGCCGGCAGCTGGTGGCAATCCACTGAGTGAGGAGATTAGTTAGCTTGGCTGATAGAGCTGTGCTGACGGACTTGCCTCGGTTGCACTCAAACATAGTAGTTTGACGATGACTCTTCCCCTGCGCTACATCAGTGCTTAGCTAACGCGGGAGATGCCGGGCCAAGGGATGCTTTGCGTTTAGGTGGTATTTGAGACTTGGAAGAACTTCTACAGTAAACTAATTCCTGTTTGCACAAGGTGCAAACAACCTTCGTCTTGTCGAGGTTTCCATTGGGACGCTTCTTAAAAATAAATTTTCCCTGAAGCAAACCCGGTGGCTTAGCTGCATCCATGCTAGCACGTCTCGTTCTCGCCCCCTACAGTGCAATTTGGCTAGGTAAACATCCGCGCTAGTAGGTATAAATCCGCGCTAGAATATCAAGGTGAAAATCATCATAGCTTGCGTAGTATAGACCCAGCTCCCAACCCAACTTTGAGAATAGATTATCGGCACTATTTTTTCTTAATCGCCGATAAGAGTCTCACCATAACGCAGCACGCTAACGCCGATAACGACCCACCACTAGTTTGCATCGTTAGAAAAATGCATTTTTAACTTGAAGGCTAGAAAACTAGCAACCAGTGTGCTAAAAACAATAGCGACGTGAGTGTTGATCTGCTTCTAGTAGTCTTATGCAACGCGTACTTTAGAAGAAAATGCATTTTAGAAGCTTAACGTTTGACGAATGTGAATGTAACCTGTTTAAGGCAATTACATGCTACTGCGAAAAGTGCAATGGACATATCTGTTGATTTTGTTTTGTTGCTGTTATGAGCTATCCATATTAATCACAGTTTATCTCAAATTCTCTCTCTGTCATCACTCCCCGACGTGACAACGGGGCGCTTAAAGATGCAGACATGCGCCGCATCGCCGACATCAGCGAGGGTAGAGTCATCGTTGAGCAGGCATTTGGGAGGATGAAGTGCAAGTGGAGGCGTTTGAGAGACTTGCAAAACACATGCACGGTCACTGGTGAAGATAATTTTTGCTGCATGTTACCTTCACAACTTTGCCCAAGGTGCCTTGATAGGATGTGAAGAACACCGTCTTAGATGTCCGAGAGAGGAAGATGAAAACGACTAAGAAGTGGTGTTTTAGCAAAGTTTTGACAAAACATGGTTCAGTCTAGCCCGTGGGATAAATCCGAATTATTGAAAGAAAAAAATAAATAAACTTCATTTTCTATAAAATATGCAGTTCCTATATTGACTGCTAGTCCGCTAGTGGCGCTGTGTGTGGAGTCAGTTCATGTGTTCATAATCCGCTTCAGAGTCTGACGTCCCTTAAATGCACTTAAATAAATGCTAAACTGGGTGAAAATGTTGTTGGAATTGCACATAATTTTTTTTAAAAACACTTAGGTTGTTCATAATATATTTAGTAAAAGGACAATTCATTGCATATAAAGATTTTTATAATGTACTTCTTTGCACTAATACAAAGAAAAAAGTGGACTTGTTTTGGCATGAGTTTGGCCCCCATGAGACTGATTAAGTTGTATGCGGCCCCCAGACCAGAATGAGTTTGACACCCCTGATGTAAATGCACACTGCTAAGGAAAGTTACGGATACTGCAGTCATCTGCATGTCATTTAAATTCTGCAATAACCAGTTCCCCCTATCAAACCTAAACTCGTTAATCATAGCAGGGCATCAGCTGGCACTCTTGTAAAATCCTTTAAAAATGTTTTTTTTCTTCATTTTCAGGCTGGTTTTCTAAACGTTTTCTTATTGATCATCTCCTCTTGCCGGGGCCACCCACCTTTGTCTTGGATGTGAGTAGTGCCGAACCTAGGAAGCATTAACGCTGCTTCATTCTGAACAATTTGTTTTTCTTAGCATTTAGAATGTTTAATTTAATTTAATTGTAGATAAAATATTAAAAGCTATGAAGCTGGTGTTCTGTTATAATTACTAATAGAAATCAATCGCATTTGTCGGTCCTGTCAGAAGGTAATAACACGGTTGGAACGAGACATGTCCGTTTTAAAAAAAATAGACAGAAGACGAAGGAGACCAGCCTAAAGAACTACTTTTTTTTTCATGTCCTTCGAGAATTTCTTCAGATATAGACTGAACTTTATTTGCCTTATTGACTTTATCTGGAGAGGTTGGAAGGAAATATAGGTCCCCCAAAAATGTCACTTATATACATAGAAACCTGAAGAGCTAACTATCTTGATGATAATAATTGTTTTAACTTTTTACATATCCTTCATATGCATATTGCAGACCTTCAGACCTGTCTTCTTGCTCAAATAAGTTTTTGGTTACTTACTTACTAATGTAATATTTAGGGACACTGTGGTCTCCATGATAATTGACAGTTTAACTGTCTCAGAAAGGTTACGGGCTTAGCAAAGGGTTGATTACGTATAGAGTTGTTCCGATTACTAGTATCGGAAAAGCCTCCGATACTGCCAAAATGCTGGCATCGGCGAGTACTGGAGTCCAGGCTCCGATCCGATACCACGTACCGTGTCAGCGATCGCCGCTTTAAAAAAAGTTGCGCTGTGCTGTCATCAGCAGCTGCTGTTTTAGAGGGGCGAAGAATTGTTCAATGTTTGATCAGGAGCTAAGTTAGCTAACGTCAGGCGCTAACGTTAGCTCAGGAGCTGGCGTTAGCTGACGTTGGCGAGATCCAGCATTCTACTAGCGTGAACCGGGTTTGTGGAACGTCACGCACCGGCAAACAAACCTAGCTAACGCTATCCGGGCACTCGTCTCGGGCAACTTTTGCTGTACCGAACAACACATTAGATTTGAATTGTTATTATTACGGGTCCGCTTATCCGGGTCGGTAACCACTACTGTAAACGGCCGTCGGTCTCGGTGCTGCTCGGGCTGTCTTCTCTGTCATTTGCACATTAGCTCAGGAGCTAACGTTAGCGCATCATGTCGGTGGTTTGGCAGTACTTTACAGTGGCTTTTCCCACCAGTAAGACGCTGACATGCAACAAGTGTAAAGAAGCAATTTCAAGGGGTGGCACGAGTGCAAATTTCAACAACAGCAACTTAATCAAACATCTGAAGACGCGTCACGCTAAAGAGCACGACAAATTTACCAAAGTTAAGGGGACACTGGTATCGGTACTCAGTATCGGCCGATTCCCAATGGACATATATCGGAATCGGTATCGGGAGGGAAAAATAGGAACATCTCTAATTACGTATATTTCTCATACTGAAAAATATTTTTTATTTTCACAACAGACAGAAAGTTAAAAACAGACAAAGCGGGAACAAAAACTGTTTGTTAATTCGCTGAAGCACGATTCATCAGTGCACAAGTGGTGTTCATGATAAATTGTGCATGTGTCCATTGCCAATAAAAGGCGGAGTCTATCATTACTTAGCCATTTTGACTCCGGGGATAGGCGGCCGCCAGCTGGAACTGAGTCATGTACAAACCTGGGCAGCATCCCTCACCGGAGGGAGGCCGGCTGGCTTGGTGGGCGGACTGATGCAGGACAGGCCAAAGACTGCTAGAGCCGCAGAACATCACAGTCACATTTATCTGCTGCTGCTTATTGGGATTCTTTTTCTTCTCAATCCAGTCTGGAACCAGGAATTCTTGTATGCGCAGAATTCTTAATTTTAGATTTTTCTGACGATATGTCAAAGACATGTCATTTTTAAGCAGAGAAATATATTTGCATTAAACTATTTTCAGCTATGAACATTGCCCAAGGTTATTCAGCTTTTTATTTCCTTCATGGTGTTTGATGTCAAAGTTGGGTTTTGGTTACACACAGGACACAAAACATACGTCTCCCTTTGTTGACTGCAGCCCTGAGTGTCCAGGCTCAAAATTAGATGGTTTATATACAAATATCATTGCATTTTTTAGATCTAACAGGGAACACAAAAAACAGGGTTGAAACATTCAATCAACGACACCTGTCTGCTTTAACATTCCCTTTCACATGACTTTTGTCTTGCGGAAACCAAACTTTATTTACTATCCCAACATAAATACAACTTTGCCAATATGGGTCCTTATCCCAACTCATTAAGATATTGTTCCTAGTTGCTGCTTGGAGGTCTGCGTCAGAGCCCCCAAATTATATAGTTGATATAAAACGCACATAAGCAATGCATCAATGTCAAAGGTCCACTTCGAAGTCTCCGAAATAATTACATATAGAAACGACATATGCAGCAAGCTTCTCCAACGTCTGCGTCTAATTGAGATAACATACACCAGTTACTCTTCAATGCCTCTCTGTTCGAAGGTCACAGACTATGGTGTTCTAAAGTAATGATGCTACTGTGACTGAGACAAAAAATTATTTAAGATGGCCAAAAGATTCTCTGATTTTGGAAGACCCACACACGACACCAGAAGAAGCCCGTCATCAGCTGGCAAGTGAAGAAAAATTGATTTTAGAAAATGGTGAAAATCTATCGATATTATTCTCATTCTTTTTTTTATTCTATGCTCTATAGTTTTTGTAAAAAAAATTTGCAAAAACGTTTGTCATTGATTCCTATTTTAAAAATAAAATGACAGACTAAAGGTGAGCAATACTTTTCTGGTTTAATGAATAAATAAATATATAACAGAAATGCTAGACGATAGAACAAACCGAACTGCTGCATTCCCAAACACTGAAACGACTGCATCAATGGTCATCAGTCAAACTGGAGATGGACAGTTTGTCCCTCAAGGTGCCACTCAAAAGCTGTGAGATGGTGGGGCAAGGACATTCATGGAAGATACTTACGTCACAGGGTTTAGCAGCAACACATGGGAAGTCAAATTACATAATTCCGCAATAGCGACAACCGAATCGTCCTTTTTGCTCCTCCTTTCCTCACAAGGTAATATATTTCAACGCTAACCCTGTGTGGTTCTCGGGACAGGAATGTTGTATTGCAATTCACTTGCCGAATCTCTTACACACAAGCACACACACACTGTAGCAGAGTCTGCGGACTACCTCTTCTTTTTTTTACATACAACTAGTCGGGTGAGTAAAAAGTCAAAATTTGCTTCGCTTTCTTTGCACATATGTTAATAAATGTGCTTTACTTTTAGCTGAAATTACATAACTTGACGGATTTATTTTTAACATAAAAATAACCAGAAAATATTCTCTCATACTGAAATATCATTCTAAAAATGTAAGGAAATAATGAGAAGATGACCTTCTCTATATTTCGGGTTTTAACAATGTTATTGTCAGGTGTAGCAGGTTGCTAGGCAACAGGAGCAGCAGAGGTACAATGATGCTGCCCACCAAATTGAGACATAGCTGGGCAGAGAGGAGACGGGACAAAAAGAAGAGCAAAGGGAGCAGTGAATACTAAAAAACTGCTTGACACTGCGTTGCAAACCCACATCGCTACAGAGCGGAGTCAGGATGCAGCTGCTCAGTCAGAAGAGCAGTGAAATACACGCGAGTCACTATTTGTCCTACTGGACAGTACTTTTTTTTCAGTGTACAGTACAGTATTTTTCATTTTCTCCCGTTCTAATCAGATGACTCGGGTCGCGGTGGGGAGGTGCTGATCTCTGCAATTTGAAGCCTTCCGTTGGTGTTGATGATTAAAATTGTTATTTTAGTAGTTATTTGTAAAAAAAAAAAAACATTTATACAGTACTTTTATTTGTTCTTGTTCTTATTCTTGTTTTGTTCTTTGGTTTCAATGTATTTCATTGTATAATAATTGTAAAAAAAATAGGTTTATACTTCGAGGATTACGCCTATCGCGGGTCCTTTTTGGAACGTAACTCCCGCGAAAAACGAGGGATCACTGTACAGCAATTCTTCTGGACTTAAGTTATACATTTTTTTAGCAAGGTTCCTCAGCTAGTCGGGTAATTCTTACTCATTGTTCGAAGAATAATTCACTAAATGTGACATGGTAGAAAGTATATTATTTTTATGCGAAAATATTTAAGAGCAAAAAACTAAAGGTACAACACACACATACACCAAATCAGTGTTCTGTTTTTTAAACAAACTGATGATGAAGCAGTAGAATAGAACTAAAAAGTCAGTAAATGGGAGAACCGTGATGACACAGAGCTGACAAGGATCAATGTGCGTTGTGTTAATGCTATGAAGTGTCACAGCATGTCGTCCTTAAAAAGTACTTCTACACGAATGCCTCCTGTCTAATTGCAATTGGGTGTGAATGCCTTAATATCTTCAAGCAGAGGGACAGAATAGTAGAAATGACTAAATGCTCTTATACAATGTTTCAAGCTTATTCTGGTATGAAACATTTTCCAAAAGATAAGCACATATTTTTCTCTAATGTTATGTTAATGTTCAAGGGATACCTGGATTAGATCTGTGTTAACTTGTGAGGACAAACTGGGATCCAAGACATCTATACTGGGACAACCTGTCACTGTATGCATTTTGAGTAGAGTATCCACTGTATTTTTTCTTCTAAAAAGGCAATTGAGTAAATATTTATTAATTTAGGTATGTCCAGTAAAAGCAATGGCAAAGGAATAATTTGCTGTAAACATTCATCAATGCTGAACAAAGCATCACTCTATTCACGCTAATCACCGAGCGGAGGATATTCTATGCGTGTCTCTTGTTAGTGAAATCTCACATCCGGTATGTCTCTTTGAAGTTCTCACTTCCCTTTGAAGAAAACTGACACACAGCAAATGATAAGTTCATACACCTTACGTACGCATCGTATTCTCCAACCTTGTTTACAGGCAGATAATAAAAGACACATGCACCTTTGCTTTGGCTCTTTTTGTTGTTTTCTTTGCTCAAGGTCGAAGCCGGGCCCTGCTTCATTTGTAAGGGTGATTAATGGGCTTATTATTTATTTTTCTGTAAAGTTCTGTAAGAAGTGTGTTGTCTCATAAAATGCTAATTAGTAGACTGGAGCAAGCAAGGATTTTGTTTTCATTTTTTCCCCTAACCCAGAAGAAAAATGCACTGATAAAGACTTGGGACAGTTTTAAAACCTGCTGGACATAAAGTCATAACACTTTTAGCATCACTATGACATATACAATAATGAGGGTTGACAGGGGTCAGAGTTTGTTGTCCTTCTATAAGAGGAATCAGTGTACGCGGGCTACCCTTGTCTATGTTCTTGTGTCCTTGGGCAGAAAAGTGTCTTGGGAAATCCCACTCCAAAGCGATGAACAGTCTTGTGGCATGAGAGGTAAGGTTTAGCCTGGCTTACGTCATACCCTGATCTCAAATGAGACTGGGTCTGGAAACCACATGTTCATTTCCTCGTATTTGAGGTGTGGTTTACGAATGCCCAGAGCAGTTTATTGGGCGCTACGAATGTCTGTCAAATGCGCCTGTTCCTAGCTCATAGACAATCGTTTCAATTATACCCGATGACGTATGTAGGGCGGCATAAGTTCTACGCAAAAGAAGGCGATCGGTCAGATCGCATATTCGACGTCATCGTCTTGCTGCACCCTCTCCGCTCTGTGATTGGTCCCCTATCTCAGGCAAAAATTTGCTCCATGGTATCCAGGCTGCCTTGCAGCGTGGGAAAACCCAGGCTAGGTAAGGTTAAAATGATAATTTATTGTGTGCATAATTATTTTTAGTGTAAATATATACATATTTCACTCATTTAAAGAAGGTGAATGGGGCAATGGTGGTGCATGGAGTAGAGAGGGTGTTAAAAATGCAACGTAAGTCGCTTTGGATAAAAGCCTCAGCTAAATGACATGTAAAGTATTGTGATTTCATCCTCTGGACTCAAGTGGCAGCACCACATTTCATGGCGATCCAAGTTCAATTCTAAAAGTGTGTAATGGTGGCGGCAATAAAAAATTGGCTAAATAGAAATAGTTATCCATACGATGTATAACTAGACCTGTCACAACGGGTGAGTAGGCAGAAACAGGACCCAAACGCAGAGTCACAAATAATAAAAGCTTTATCTTAATGATCAAAATGCCTGAGGGAGGGCAAAACAGGGATCAGGCCTATGATTTCACCCAGTTCACTGATTTGGTTTAATTTATTCACTGGGAAAATGGTGTAAAAAAAATTTATGTAGTCTCCAGAACGTCACTTTAAAAACTCAAACAGCTAGTTCCTGTGACCGCAGAGAGCCTTCCCAACTGGCCTCACTGGCGTGAGTCTTCCCAATAATGCCTGTCTGAGGTTTGTTTTAGTTTCTCTGCTTAATCCTGAAAAACAACTTGTTCTCTCTGGTCATTGGTTAGGTAAAATACATTTGAATACATTTTGATCTAGTTTGTGTATCATCCAAACTGCTTTTTGATTATTTTCTGGCTACCCTCAGAAGCAAAAGCAACAAGGTACTTTGGCACACAGCACTGGAATGATCTTGCTTTCCCTCATCACATTCGGCCGGCAGTAGCTCCTAAACATTGGACAAGTACTGGTCACCGTATTTCATCATACCGACAAGTGTCAGAGCATAATGGCAGTCAGGTAAAATAAATGGAGGAGGAATCAGTTTTTATATTAACAAAGGTTGGTGAACTGATGTCACAATGTTAAAAGAAATCATGCAGCCCTCAGTTAGAAACTCTTTTTACTGACAAAAAAAATGTAATTAATTGCAGGCGGTGTTTACATCCCACCTCCGGCCTGCGTTAGTGAGGCATTCCAAAATCTTCCCGAGCAGATCATTAAAATGGAGCCTAAACACTGAGATCCCTTCTCATTGTTCTTGGGGAATGACATGCTTCCACTGCATGAAAAGTGGGATTTCCGACAATTTCCGGCACCTTAAATTGTCGTGGAATTTCAGGTTTACGGCAATTTTCGGCAATTTCCGGGCAAAGCCGAAAACTGCCGGAAATTGTCGGAAATTGACGTGGGCCTCCCTTGGCAGTTGGCCCCCCATGACTCCCCTCCTCCTAATTCTAGGGGAGGCTTTGACATGTAAATGAAAATGCTGTGAGCTATACAAATGCAAATCAGGGCTGCAGAGGGAGTTTTAGCCCAGGTGACATTTTTTTAAAAGGTAAGAAAATCTCTGGTACAAATAGATCAAATAGATCAAATGTTATGTAAAAAAGATACACTAATTAAAAAAAATAGTTTCAATCTGAATCAGCCAGGTAAAATGACCATTCCATGCAAACAACATGGTGCTTCACAGGCACCGCGGTCTGGTCTCGCGAGTCCTTCCATGTAACAATGACCTCGTATCTGATTGGAGGATCCGGACGTTCAACTCGCGTTCAGCTCCTCTTGGACGCGATCAACAACTTTCGGCCAGTCGAGAAGAAACTGCTGTTTGCTATCAGCGGACTGTCCGTCAGCTAAATCACCATCCTGCCGATATGAACGAGCGGGAGAGACTGACTCAAAGAAGAGGAGACGGGCGCATGAAATCCCAAGGTAAGAATATGTTTGATGACTGCTAGCTAAGCTAAAAGTAGCTTAGCCTAAAACCAAAGCTAAGAGTAGCCTTACAAAAGAACTAGTGAGCAGAACCCGCTTTATTGAAGTGTATTTTTGAAGTGTATAAGATTTAAAGAACATGCTTTCATTCTGCGGTATAAGGAAATAGATACCATAGAATAGATACCGATCATAACTGTACATTTTGTTTTCACAGACTAGTTTCTCCTCACAATGAGTCGCTGACCTCCTATTTGCTCGGAGCAACATCTGTAAGTGACTTTTTTTAACTGTTTCTCCTTCCTTGTTTAATGTTACGGTGACTTGCGTTTTGATTTTTATTCATACCACTTTCATTTAATTGTTTTCCAGCCGCCTGTAAGACGTATTACGAGACGGCACGTCGGAGCTTCAGGTAAACCGCGCCAGAAAAACTCACTGCGGGCGGAAGAGCGAAGAGTTCCACGCGAGAAGAAAGCGGGTAAGAGTTTATTTGGTGACTATTTTTCACGAGCATTGATTGATGTGTTGTGTCCATACGCATCGCACAGTATTGATTCATTGTTGTGTTTTTTACAGCTGCTGGAGTGGAGACAGCGTGTGCTTGCAGATGACGCGGTGGAACTCTGGAAGTCCGCCAGCGGAGACCTCATGTCTGCCGAAGAAGAGGGCATGTTGGCGGGGTCTCTGGGTGGATTGTACGGTCGCCGTCATGTCGTAGGACGGAGCTCTCTGAACTCTGTGCGAAGCTGCAGTCCCGGTGAGAGGCGACTCCAAAGTACAGAGCCACGCACAATGTGCGTCTGCACAACGGACCTGCCTCGGAAAGAACGCCGCACGTTACCTACAACCCCGAGGAGGCAAACGGACAGTTGTAGTTTTTGGATCATCCTCTACTCATGTGTGCGCAGATAGTCGCTTTGTATACAATTGTTTGTTTTAATAAAGCTCTTTTTGCATTAAACATGTTCCTGGGAAATGTTCATTTCCTCTATAAATCCATTAATGTCCTTGGTGGTAGTCTAATAATTGTTTAGTAGCCTACATAGGATAACAATGACATGAATATACAGTACAACATGAATGAATAATATATATTGCATATATAAATTATTTATGAGGCTGGGTGACCAATAGCGACAGATCTGCCAACCAATCACGAGTGATTTTTCTTGTTTGAAAGTTGTGGTTTCATCCCATAAGGAGTAAGGATATTCAGCCCGCTCCGCTCGGCCACCTGCGGTTTCGCTGCATTCATATGCTAATTAGGGCCATTCGCACCTCCGCCAGCTGATCGCCATCTGTCAGACTCTGTTTCCGACAATTTCCGGGACAGGCGAACGCGGCGTGCGCGGCCTGGAAATTGTCGGAAATTAGGCCGATTTTCGGGCGTTTACGGGGACGGAAATCCCACTTTTCATGCAGTGTTCATGACAATTTGGCGTGGACTCACCTGAAAAACATTAGGCCCTCTGCTGGACCCCCTGCAGTTGGTCTAGAGGGCAAACATTCGGCATCAACCTCAAATCTCAAGGGACATATGCAAGGATTTTGTTTCTGGACAGCTCTACGTTCAACACCATTTTCACAGAAACCATATTTAAAATGTAACCTTTACAGCACATTGTGCCAACTTCCCCACACATTGGAGGACCTGACTGTCAAACTCCTGAAGTTCTCAGAGAAACAATGGTATCAGCCTCATCAGTGATGAATCAGCTTACAGACAACTGCTCATCAGGCCTGCAGAGAGAATTATTGGCTTTAGCCTGCCCTCCATCCTGGACCTGTACACCTCCAAAAGGCGCTACGGAGCACTGTACGCCAGAAACACCACACACAAAAACAGTTTCTTTCCTCAGGTCGTCTCTCTAATGACCAACTTTTGCACTATTACCACTATTTGATTTGGGTGTAATTTACATATTTTTTCAACTATTAAAAAGGCGCACTTAAAATCCTTAAATTTTTTTCAAATCGGCCGTGCACCCTATAATCCAATGTGCCTTATGAGAGAAGTTTATGTTAAGAGACCAGATGGATTTTTTCACACATCACCGCCCCTCTTGATCTACGACTCCATGCACGCCCATCCCACCAATATGATTGGAGAGAACACTTTGTTTACACTTTACAACATAAGTTTCTGTGATACGGTCCTGATCATTAATTGAATGAAAATCTGTGACGCAGGAGAGAAAAATGTGACAGGAAAACTCAAACTCCCCAGAGAAATTGCTAGGGTTGACAGAGTTATAGCCACATCATACACAAAAAGGGGTAACCGATTAAGTAATGGGAACACTACTGCCTAGTTTAGACGCTTGGTGAAGGATGATTTCAGCAGCTTCATCATGACAGAAAAGGTTATATAATCCATACGGGTATGTTTTGCTGATTATGCAAGCTTGTTTTGCAGTCAGCAATCCCAAAAACGAACCCCACCAGGGATTAGGCCAACACAAAAGTTTCTCATTGTTGGCTTCTACAAAAGCAGATGGTGCTGAATGTGTCTCTTATTTATTGGAGGTTCCAGTAATAAACTGGGGATGAGCCTTTTTAACATAAAGGCAAACAAACTCTAGCTGTTAATTTGTTGAGATAATCTGTGGAAATGTAGACAATTGGCAAACACAATGTACCATTAGAAGACTGGAGTGATAGTTGCTGGAAATGGGCCTCTATACACCTATAGATATTTCATTAAAAAACAGAATATAGTCATTTATATGTATGTATGTATATGGGTCCATGTATATCACGGGTAACAGGCGTTTCAGTGCGAATGATACCGTGTGAGGAAAAGCGGCAGCGTTCTAACAGATATTCCTCTGGAAATGATCAAACGTCTCATCTGGGTTGGAAGACTCTCTCGCGACGTGAAGCATTTCGAATCACTACGTCAATTGGATTAGGTAGGAATGCGCAATCCAATGATCTTTCTCCATGTGGGAGGAGACGGGTAGAAACTCTGGGTTTCTTGTAGTGAACCTGCCAGCGAGCTGGTGATGTTCACAGAGTCTGTTACCATGGTGATTGACTCAGTTTCAGTTACCTCTCTATCTGGAGCGGAGAACTCAGAGTTTCCCTCATCTCAGGGTTAACGTTGAGTTTTCACATAACCCGCTTTCTGGAATACCCCCGACATCTTCTGACCTATTGACAAACACACCCAAAAAAGGATGTTTTTGTATTCTTGATATATTCCTGATATTGTTCTTAAATATTGCCGCAACAAAGAATTGTGGGACGGAATTATCTGCTGTGACTGCTGTTTTTTTAAACAATTTTGCATTGTCTTAATGTCTTTTTCCTGACCTAAACACTTTATTTTTGTTTTAAGCAGTGTTCAAATTGTACAAATTCCACACAAAAATACCACTCCGTTGTGCCGCCATTGCTGATCACACTCCTTAGTCAAGCAAATGATTCAGACGAGTTGATTTGTATTGGAAACCGGCAAGCTTTTCTCACCTCACCAGCAGATTTATTCTCACCTTGTTTTAATCAAGCTGAACAGGACACTAATTACTACACATAATTATATGGCTTTAGTGGAAGTGACCTTGTGTTGGACAACTATTACCCCTATATAATATATTGTAATTCAATTCAGGAAAGTCTGCACGCCCCTGCCTTGAACATCCCCTCCCTCTGTGGTCTGAACCACTAAGATCTTAACACTAATAGGTGGAGATAATTGTGCCAGCTGAAGTTCTACCTCCCAAAAACAATGACCTTGTACTTTTTACACCGTCATCAATTAGTCCATCCAGACCTACTCAATCACCATCTGATACACTTCAACCACCGCAAATGACAAGTGGAGGAGAAGCTTCAAATAAACAGAGTACTGGTGCCGAAAGTAACATTAGGAAGTTTTTGTGACGTGTTTTACGTGTTTATATTTGTTTATGATTCTTTACCCCGGGGGCGAATATTCTTTTGGACTAATTCGTCCTAACCTGACCAGCCTTCTTTTACAATCTCTACCTCTGCCCTGTTACGGCAGACACCCACAGGAGAAAACACTTTTAACCCAGAGACACAAGAGTCAGGAAACTACAAAATAAAACAGGAAACAAACTTACACAATCAAAAAGTTATTATGGATTGAAATCAATATTTATTTGAGGCACATAGACAACTTGATAATATACAACACTACTTACCTCTCACCGGCTCCATCCAACTGGAGACCCAGGAAACCATCAGAGAAATTGTTTTCAGACCTGTATAAAAAATACTACTTGTCTGGGGAGAATCCACAACATCTTCGCAAATTCTTCTGCTTAATCTTCTGTCTAAAATTCATCATATCGAATTGCGGAATTTATAGATTTTTACCTGAACCCCTGGTCTCAAAGGCATGAAACCTACATGAAGGACACCTATAAGTTTGTCTATCGTCTGAAACAGCTTTTGGTGCCACCCGGTATGATGCTTTTCTCCTTGGATTTAGACTCCCTGTACACCAACATTGAGACCCAATCGAGCCTTAAAGCAGTTCAAAAAGAATTCTCATGGTATCCTGACCCCACTAGAACGGCTTCTCCGTTCTTCCGAACTTTTGAAACTCGGTCTGATCAAAAATGATTGAATTTTTAAAGAAATGTTATCTCCAGATTCATGGCACTGCTATGGTAAAGAAGTTTTCCCCAGCGTACGCAAACATTTACATGGCGGACTGGGAACACAGTTTTCACCAAATGCAAATCTTTGCCAAGCTTTTATGTACATTACCTGGATTATATCTTTGGGATTTGGAATCATTCTCCAGTGGATTTTAGCCGTCCACCTCAGTGAAACACGACCTACAAAAACTTAAAATGGAATTTCTTGATACACAGTTGTTCCTGATTCAGCAGGAAGGGGGAGCAAGCAGTCTTGGCACCAAGTTTTATTTTAAGCCCACCAACACACATGTATTGCTACATAAAACAAGCTACCACTCCAAACACATCTTTTGGGGGATTGTCAAATCCCAGCTGATCAGAGAACGCAGGATTTTTTCGATGGCAGGATGTAGAGTCGGCGACCAGGATCCTCTTTCAGTCACTCAGGCGCTGTGGATACAGCAGCACCTTTCTCTGGACTATTTACAGGGATTTGAGACACAATTACCAGCCAGGGGTGACACTTGGGAGGCAAAACCAGGGTCTCCATCTGCTCCCCTTTGTTTTCACCTTCTCTCCGACTCGGGTGCTAAATGTACACATAAAAAATAAGTTGCGATCCAGTTTCAGAATCATAGCGGCCACCAGAAGAAACAAAAACATCCAAGATCTTCTGGTGAACGCTTCTCTAGACACATTAAACATGTTTCAAACATTTTACCAAAGTGCACCAGTCTGGCACATGACCAAACCAGAGTCCAATAATATGGTGTATGGTATTGAGTGCAAAATCTGTTCCTGGTCCCGCCAATGTACAGTAGATTACAGTTTGATTTCTAAATTAAAATGTTCAACTATTCTCTCCCTTTCTCACAGCCGGCCTCAGAATGAATTCATTTACTGTAGAGAAATCAGTCCGCTTCTCCATTCAATTAGAAAATATAGGGCTGATACATATTATAGTTTGGCACTTTTGTCTGTAAATAGGTAATGGAAACAATATGGTTCCAGGTTTTACCAGCCATAGATGTAATGCTGTCACAACAGTCGGGTTGGCGAGGCAGGACTCAAACACAGAGTTCGGAAGAACAGAACCTTTAATCAAAAGGCAACAGGCAGCAGGCCTGTTGCAGGTTCAGGCCGGTAACACTGACCATAATGATACAATAATGACGCGGCAAGGGAACAACCGACACACAGGGCTTAAATACACAAGGGAGGTGCAGGTGATTGCTGACAAATGCACGTTTTACTGATGATGATTTATGTTCCTTCTGTGGGTTTTTTGTAGGCAGGGAACTGTTAAATCCATTAGTTATGGATATTTACCTTTTAATATATGTCTCCATACATTCCTATTGATACATCTTTATTTCACATTCATTTGCATTCTTTCCAGGCCTGCAACAACCTGTATTTACAGCATGACATCAGAGCAGTCCTGACATTTGATTAAAACCTTAAATCAACGCTGCTGTGTGTGTGTGTGTGCCTGCCTTATGATCCACAGAACCATCAGAATTCTAGCGGTCGACACGGATGTCCCCAGTTGGAATCTGCCTCTCCCAAAACCCAGACAAAATGGTAAATATAACCTTTAGTGGGCCAGACATGCTTGCCTTCACTCAAACAGACCCACATCCACAAACATTTGCAGATACATGAAAAGAGTCAGGAATGTTTAGAAAAAGTGAGTGTTCAAACTTTTCTTTCCGTGGCGCCGCTATTTTAATTTCCAAACCTGCTGCCCATGTTTATTGCATCATTCATCAGAGTAGCCTGGTTGTTAGTGAGTCCCATAATAAGATAGTACCAGATCCCTTGTGTGTGGAAATGACTGCAGTATTTGACACATCTTGGCTGAAACTTGCAAACATACGTTTAAATGTAACAGCTGATAAACAATTTTCTAAGTGGCTTTTCACATTCAGACTTGTTTATTGAACACCGTGGTTTGCTTGTGAATTAATGTTTACAATGTGTAAAGGAGATGCCATAATACAATCTGTACATTCTGGGGTTTTGAGAAAAGCAATGTTCTTTCATATATTGTTAAGAGTTTATGTTCCCAAGAACTTCTGACTCACTCTATTTTGAGGATTTGGAAGACTAATTCTCATTGTTTACCTGATATGTTAAATATAAAATGTAATCATCAAAAAAAGAAAACCAGACAACTCCTCTATGTTACCAAGACTTCAATGAGTTGTGTTGTGGGCTACAACTCAGTTCCCTATCAGGGAACTCGAGCTGCGTGAAAACGCTGTGAGAACGCCCTGTGTGGCCGCGTCATGAAGCACGTGTGAAATCAGACCAATGGCGAGACGGCACGTCACAGGCGGATGACGTCGAGACCAGGAAGCTGTAAATAACCCCAAGACACTAGCTCATTCATCTCTGTGCCTTCATCCAGTGCGTTGTGTGTCAGTGTGAAGTAGCCTGCTAGGATGGCTAGCAGGCAGCGGTTTTTGCGGTGTGCTCCCCCCTGCCCCCGGTTTATTACAGGAGGCGATACTCACGTACTATGCGTTGCTTGCTTGGGAGCGGAGCATGCTCAACTAGTTCTTGCGCTCCCGCCGGGTGCTGTTTGAGGACAGCGGCTCGGCCTGCAATCCCCGCGGCTCAGCTCCCACGTTTGCCGAGGCAGTGCGGCGACAGGCTTGCTGGGGGTCGCAGATGGATCTTGCAAAGGGGATTTAGACGGCTTCGGCACTTTCTCAGCCCGATCCTGCTGGATCCGTTGCCTCATACCGGGACTCGGAAGCACCCACGGCCCGTTCTTCCACCCAGGAGGAGGCACCGTTCACCCAAAGGCCCAGCTCCGAGGAGTTGGATGTTGTTGGCGTGGAGGCTGCGGCGGCTGGAGCCACGTTACTTCAGTTGCCCGCAGCCGGAGAGCCGCTGGAGGTACTCGACAGAGCTGTGGAGAGACTCAGCCTTGACTGGCCGGATGAGAGGCAGGATTCTACTACGAAGTCAACAAGGAAGTTGCACGAACGATTCCTGCCTTCCCGTGTGGTACCTCCACGGTGGTGTTTGCCCTTTTTCCCCGACGTCCACACTGAGGTGTCGGCGTCGTTGGGGAGGCCGGTGTCCGACCGCATTTTTAACCCGCGTACTTCGCTGTACTCGTCCGTGGCCGATGCCGAGTCGTGTGTTTATGTGAGCATGCCTGTCGCGGAGGAGATATTGGCGCGCCATTTATCTCCCGAGGCCCCGGTTTTGCCCACTAAGCCTTTGCGTACGACCTCTGCGCTGGTGGGCAAATCTTATCCGGCGGTCTGCGTCGCCTCGACGCGTAGTTACAATTTCTTGGAGGTGCACGTTGAGCTACGCCGTAGGGTCCGCGTCGACGCAGGAGTGACGGCGTAGCTACGCCGTCGATTCGACGCAGAAGCATAAATCAGGCTTAAGGCTCCAAGCTGCGGCTGGCTGTATTTAGAGGCAGTGGTGGCTCAGAGGGTGTCGAGACAGGGGCTGAGGCCCGGGGAATGGAGACTCCACCCCGAGTCGGTGGAGCACCTTTGGAGACATGCTGGTCGTACTGAGGTCGACCGGTTCTGCTTCCAGAGAGACTACAGCTGTCCTCTGTGGTCTCCCTAACCCATCCGGCCCCTCTAGGGCTGGATGCTATGGTACAGCCTTCGCCGAGGCCACGCCTGTACGGTTTTCCCCCGGTTGCTCTGCTCCCAGGAGTTCTGGAGAGGTCCACCAGGACGGCGTCGGTCAACTGTTAGTAGCCCCGTACTCTCCGGCCAGAGTGTGGTTTGCGGACCTAGTTTCTCCCCTCATCGGCCTCCTTGGGAGATCCCGACCAGGGCGGACTTGCTCTCGCAGGCGTCGGTGTCGATCCTTAACCCCCGCTTGGAGCTACGACATCTGCAAGCCCTCTCTGTGTTTCCGTCGTGCTTGGAATTCTCACCTGGTATGGTGAAGGCGTTCTTACTACCTTTCCCCGGTTATATTCCTAAAGTTCCTACTAATAAGGTCAGTCCTAAGGTCAGTCCTCCTCCTCCTGACGTCGGACCAGATGAAGCAAGGGGATGGTTGAGACGATCTTACTGGTCGTATGGCGGCTTTTTAGCCCTCTTGTAGCGCTGCGTGACGGTGGTATTGCGGCAGGCTGCCTTTCCGCACACGTTCGTGAGATTTATCGCCATGACCTTAGCTCTACGCCAGGAGCGCAGGTGCTTTCGTCAGAATGTGCGCTTTTAACTTCACACGACGGACATGGCTCGTATGGCGAAGTGGGTATTGGCATTCCCACAGCGTTTTCACGCAGCTCGAGTTGCCTGATAGGGAACGTCTCCGGTTACGTATGTAACCTTAGTTCCCCGAAGGGAACGAGACGCTGCGTGTTTATGCCATACTCCCGGCATGCCTGTGGCACTTGATTCGGCTTTTCAGAGATGAATGAGCTAGTGTCTTGGGGCTATCTACAGCTTCCTGGTCTCGACGTCACCCGCCTATGACGTGCCATCTCGCCATTGGTCTGATTTCACATGTGCTTCATGACGTGGTCACGCAGGGCGTTCCCACAGCGTCTTCACGCAGCGTCTCGTTCCCTTCAGGGAACTAAGGTTACGTACGTAACCGGAGACATTACCATTTGTTTACATTTGGACAATACTCCAAATTACCTATTTGCAATCCTCGTTGGCATGGATGCGCAGACAACTATCACTGGATTTCATTTACTACTGAAGAAAACTACAAGGCGCTATGTATCTCAGGGAAGTGAAAGTAACAAAGCATTAATTAGAGTCTACACTCTAAATCTGTTTCTTCAGATTGTAACTGGGTGCAAGCTCATAGAACATTACACAAAAGATGTTTTCTAGTCTTGTGGCAAATTGCATGGGGATTGCAGCATGTCTGAAGAAATTCTGCCTTTGAAGCCCCTTGTAACTGACGCCGACGGGCTGCTCTTTTTAAATATATTTTTCATGGTTGAAACCGTTGCTCTTTGATACCAATGGACACTAAATTAGACAGACCAATGACAGCTTTGTTGGACTGTAGAAGGGAATTCATCATTTCCATCCATCTCTTTATAGAACAGAAAATGGGGTGAGGGGGGCAAAAACATTTAAACGCCGTCTTGCTGTGTCTCTCTTACTTGACTTAATAATGCTCAAGGGTCATTTTCAGATATTTTTTTATAGACCAGAGTTGTCAAGCAGTGAAACTTCAGCGCAGTCCTGTATGCAGTATATACCTAATAGAAGCACGGTGCAATTTGACAAAAAAACAGAAGGGGGGATTTTATTCATATACAAAAACATTGGACTTTTAGCTTGCATAACTAGGGAGAAAAACGCAAAAGGTAGACAGGCCCTTTTTCGGGTCCATGAATTAGTCCCCATCACAACATGGCAACACTTTTAATGTTTCATTATTGGGTCCTGTAAAGTAAGACGAGATGGTGCTCTTAACGCGTTTCATGTTTGGTTCAGCGCTGTTTTCCACTAAAATTTTCCAATGTTTTTGTGTTGGATTACGTTCAGAAATATGCGCTGTCTGCCAGAAGGCTGCTGAACGGCTGCTCTGATGTATCGACACTGAAGATCGTTAGATCGTCAGAGGGGGGGATAGGAAAACCAGAGGGGGAGAAATCCCCACGACCCCCCCACCCCTACAAATCGCACCCTGGTTAGAAGTGCATTCATGTCGTGACTGATCTGTGAGACTACTGAAGCCCTTAAGCACAATAATTTGGGTACGTTCCCACATATTCAGAGCAGTAGATTAAAGGGCCAATTAAAGAAGTAGCAGAAATAGTTAACAAACTTACAAAAATTATGATATGGGGATACATTTGCTATGGGACATACTGTATATTTGAAATTTGAAGCTGGACACAATGTAGACGGTTATGACCTCAGTTATATCCTGTCAAAATTAGTTTCCCCTCTTCAGCAGCAAGAAAATATTATTAGAGAAATTAATTATAATTTGTTGTACTAAACACAGACTCTGTGGGAGGCTGACATGAGTCAGTCTTTTCAGGTTTAAATGTTATTGCAAAGGCGATCCTACAGAGCACTCAAGGTGAAGGAAAGACTTGATTTAGTTAGAATTTTTTACAAGGACTCTTTGATTTTGTATAAGGTTACAAGTTATGGCTGCATTTGATTGTTTTTGCCCCGTATAATTAGTAACATGGACCTCTCACATACTATGGAAAATCGTATAAGGTCCCAAATTATAATATTAAATAACGGTCAAACTACACTTCAAATTGTTTGATCTGTTACACGTTAAAAGTTGAAATTTATATTTGGAGCCATGCACCGTGCTCTCCCTTCATATCCCTCCATACCTACAAAGATCAGGATTCTGTGCTAAATTATACCGACATTTAGCACTGGCTACCATGACCAGTCTATAAAGATATTAAATCATTTTTGTCAACAAATCACGTGACTCATGATAATGTTAGATTAAAATGTAAAGCCAATTAACAGGTCCAATTCAGGCCAGAACTCATCCTGTGTCATCAACCAAAAGCCTCCGTCGTCTGCTGCTGCAGACCGTAATATGAGAAAACACGGATCTTCACTGTGGGCTGCAAATTGCCGATATCAATCAGTAATGCTGCCGCATTACATGGTAATTAAAAGGAAACCTGACATTAGAGGAAAGAAAGGTTCTTTTACAACTTCTCTACTCGCTCTTTCTCTCATTGCGGTAACTCGCGCCCCCTGCTCATCTTTGACTATGTCCCAAAACCAACACTTGCCAGCCCCCTCTTTTCTTCCTTGCTTCTGCTCATCCTAGGGTCATGTTGCTCAAAGCTCCAAATATTTGCAGAGACACTTGCAGAGGCACACCAATGTGCAGAAGGAACAGCATTAACGAGAAGTCAAGAGCAAGTGAACAAGCCAGAAAAAAAAAAAAGTTGGAAAGGAGAGACAATATCATTCCGGTGCTGTCAGAGGATGCACATACTACCTCAGCACTAGCAAAGGAGGGATACACCTTGTAAACCTCCTGTAGGAGCAAGTAGCATGTACTTTATCCCTTTGATATAAAGCAGGGTGAAGAGAAAAGAAAGAAACTAGTCATCTGACATTAGTGTGACGAGCAAGAGGAGGCAAATGGATTCCAGCCGTTTCTCCAAAGCCATAAAACAACAATAACACTTTATTGCCTTATTTTGAGCAGCAGCTTGAGACAAAAGAAACAGCGGCTTGAAACCTGCAGCAGCTCTTACAGCAAAACTCATCTGCCTCTTAAATCAATTTAATTCATTTTATTTTGTATAGCCCAAAATCGCAAATTACAAATTTGCCTCGGAGGGCTTTACAGTCTGTACACATGCAACATCCTCCGTCCCAAGACCCTCACATCGGCACAGGAAAAACTCCCCAAAAATGAATGAAACCCTTCCAGGGAAAAATTGGAAGAAACCTTAGGGAGAACGTCAGAGGAGGGATCCCTCTCCCGGGATGGACAGACTGCAATGGATGTCATGTGTACAGAATGACTCATACAGATGTAGAATACATTCAATTTCTATAACAGAAATTAATCAAAGAATTCCAAGTAGCCGGCCAGATGTACGACAGGACCACTGCAGGGGCCACCACCATCAGATCGAACCACCATCAACAGAAGACTGTGGGGAGGGAAAGCAAAGATTTTAGGAAAGGGCAATAGTGATATGAATCATATTTAAAATTATGATGATGATGATGATGACGGCAGCAGCAGCAGGTGCCAGCAGGGCCACGGTCCGGAGTCAGGACCAGGGTCCTGACCGAACTGCGATCTGCAGAGACCTGCTCGGCGAGAAAGCACAAAGAACTCCCAGGAAGGAGCTGAATTAGTCATGTGCATTAATGCAACGTGGATTTTAGTAAAAGGGGAGAGAGAGAGAGAGGAGTTTGGTGTGTCCTAAAAAGTCCCCCGGCAGTTTAAGCCTATAGCAGCGTAGCTAAGAGCTGGTCCAGGCAAACCTAAGCCAGCCCTAAATATAAGCGGTATCAAAGAGGAAAGTTTTAAGCTTTATCTTAAAGGAACTGACTGAATAAATTGACTAAATGACTTGAATTAATTTATTGTTTTTGGACTTTATTTGAATTAAATTATTTTAACGGTTTTCGTTTCGCAGCCCCTGTTGCCGGTCATTTGACCAATCTTTATTTTTAGTGTAAACAACACCAAACAAGGGGGAAGTGAGGAAAACTAAAATGGAAGCATTGTAAGAGAAAGGAAAAACAGGGAACAATACAGGGGCTGTGGGGCCAAGAAAAGAAAGACGCTCTTTATTGTAAACCAAGTCTACCTACGAGAACAAATAAAAGTAACTTTTTGGAAAGAGAAAAGAAGAAACCCCCAGGGAAACAAACAGAGGAATAAGAGAGAAAAGGAAAAAACATAGGAGGAAAAATCAGAAATATAGGACAATGTAATCGGAGGGATCCTGCCCATTGATTATTTTTTTTTTTTTAAATCACTTGAATCTAAATCCAATTCTCCACAAAAAGAAACGTCATTCTCTGATCCATCATCATCAAGTTAGATCTGGCCTTTGTATGCCCTTAACATCTAATGAAAGATGTGGATAAAGTGAAACACAGGACCTAACAGTCACGGTTTGGTCTCGTCCATGTCTCTAACTTCACTTCCTGAAGCCTGTCTCCCCGTGTGATTGTCTAAGTGATTCCACCTGTTTCCAATCACCTGCACCTCCCTTGTGTATTTAAGACATGTGTGTCGCTTGTCTTGTGTGGGTTCATTGTTGCTTCAATGTCGTCGTGGTGTACTGTGGTTCCACGTCATAGCTTGTTCTTGCCATTTTGTTTGACTATTAAAGTCCTTTTGTTTTATTTTGAAAACTCTGCCTGTGATTTCTTCCTGCTCGCCACCCTGACCCCCTGTGACAGAATGAACCCACCAAGAAAGGACTCAGCAGAGTACCTCCACCAGCCATGCAGCGTCGAAGCGGCTTCTGACCGGTACCGGGAGCGGCTGAATGGCGTTTTGGCCCTCCTGGAGCGGTTCCAGCCCCTCTCCTGCTCCCTGGTCCTGGGGGCAGAGGGTGGGCCGGTGCTTCCGAGCCCGGTCCTTTCGGGCCTGCAGCTGGAGCCACCGAGCCCAGCGACCCATGCCACGCAGCCGGAGCCACAGAGACTGGCAACCCATGCCACGCAACCGGAACCATCAAGCCCAAAGCAACCCTCTGTCCCCACTGAGCCGCAGCGCAATGTTCCCCGCGCTGGGCGTCAGCTTTTATCTACTTTTAGCTTAGCTAGCAGTCATCAAACATATTCTTACCTTGGGATTTCATGCGGCCGTCTCTTCTTCTTGAGTCAGTCCCTCCCGCTCGTTCATATCGGCAGGATGGTGATTCAGCTGACGGACAGTCCGCTGATAGCAAACAGCAGTTTCTTCTCGACTGGCTGAAAGTTGTTGATCGCGTCCAAGAGGAGCTGAACGCGAGTTGAACGTCCGGATCCTCCAATCAGATACGAGGTCATTGTTACATGGAAGGACTCGCGAGACCAGACCGCGGTGCCTGTGAAGCACCATGTTGTTTGCATGGAATGGTCATTTTACCTGGCTGATTCAGATTAAAACTATTTTTTTTAATAATTTAGTGTATCTTTTGTACATAACATTTGCCATAGCTAATGGCATACACAGTAATCTAGCATACTTAAATTAAATAAATCAATACAAGCTAAAATGTAAGAGTCTATAATTAGGCCTGATCTATTTGTACCAGAGATTTTCTTACCTTTTAAAAAAATTTCACCTGGGCTAAAACTCCCTCTGCAGCCCTGATTTGCATTTGTATAGCTCACAGCATTTCATTTACATGTCAAAGCCCCCCCTAGAATTAGGAGGAGGGGAGTCATGGGGGGCCAACTGCCAAGGGAGGCCCACGTCAATTTCCGGCAGTTTTCAGCTTTGCCCGCAAATTGCCGAAAATTGCCGTAAACCTGAAATTCCACGACAATTTACGGTGCCGGAAATTGTCGGAAATCCCACTTTTCATGCAGTGCTGGGTAACTTCACTTCCTGCCTTGTCCTGTCTCAACTGTGATTGTCTAAGTGATTCCACCTGTTTCCAATCACCTGCACCTCCCTTGTGTATTTAAGTCATGTGTGTCTCTTGTCTTGTGTGGGTTCATTGTTGGTTGAAAGCGTTGTGGTGGTGGTAAGCGTCCTGTACCGTGTCAGCGGTCCTTGTTCTGTGTTTCAGCAGCTATTCAGAGCTTCTGATAGCCGTCCCCCGGCAACCCCCGAGCGGACGGGAGGGTGGGTGACTGTCCGGAGGAAGCATAAGTCTAAGTTGAAGCCCACGGTTAACCACCAACCACTTCACGTTTCAAATCACTTCTCCCCACTCAGCGACACACCCGCTGAGAAGCCAACTCTGGTGATAGGTAGCTCCATTCTGAGGAATGTGAAGTTAGCGAAACCAGGGACCATAGTTACGTGTATACCGGGGGCCAGAGCGGGCGACATTGAGTCTTATCTTAAACTGCTGGCGAAGGATAAACGTAAATACAGTAAGATTGTAATACACGTCGGCGGTAACGACTCGCGGTTACGCCAGTCGGAAGTCACTAAAGTTAACGTGGAATCGGTGTGTACAGACGCTAAAACAATGTCGGACACCGTAGTTTTCTCTGGCCCCCTCCCAAACTTGATCAGTGACGACATGTATAGCCGCATGTCGTCATTCCGCCGCTGGTTGTCGAGGTGGTGCCCAGTAAATAATGTGGCTTCGTTGATCACTGGAAGACGTTTTGGGGAGAGCCTGGTCTGATTAGGAGGGACGGCATCCATCCTACTCTGGATGGCGCTCAACTCATTTCTAAGAATCTGACCCAGTTTCTTAGTGGACTTAATCCATGACCCAGAGTTCAGACCAGGAAGCAGAGTCGCAGTCTTACACGCTTCTCTGCGCTTTCATCTGAGCAGTCACTCACCCAAACCATAATTAACCCTATAATTAACCTTATAGAGACCGTCTCTGCCCCACGGACACCTTTTGTTAAATTAAAGGTAAACAACCGAGGAGTTATATTAAATAACTTAATTAAAGTTAAAACCAGTAATGCAACAGTGCAACAAAATAGAGTAAAAGGGGGACTTTGGAATATTAGATATCTTTCATCTAAAGCTGTTTTAGTAAATTACCTAATATCTGATCTCCATGTTGATGGGGAATATTTAATCTTGAATAAAGCAGCGACTCAGAGTCATGTTAATACTAGTATCCATCAAAAAAACAACTCCAAGTTTCTCTTCAGCATTGTGGCCAGGCTGACAGAGTCACAGCTCTGTTGAGCCATGTATTCCTCTGGACCTCAGTAGTAACAACTTCATAAACTTCTTCAATGATAAGATTCTGACTATCAAAGAGAAAATTGATGGTCTCCTGCCCTCAACTAGTGCCGACCCGTCCTCGGATATAGGAAGCCTGGATGCAGCAGTGGGCCCTGATGCCTACTTGGATGGCTTCTTTTCCATCACCCTGGATCAACTGCCTTCTGCAATTTCAAAGTCTAAATCTTCTACTTGTCTCTTGGATCCTATTCCAACTAAGCTGCTTAAGGAAGTTTTTCCTTTAATTAGCACGCCTTTACTGGATATTATGAATCTGTCCTTGTTGACAGGACATGTACCACAGTCCTTCAAGATAGCTGTAATTAAGCCTCTTCTTAAGAAACCTCCTCTTGCTCCGGAGGTGTTGGCTAACTACAGACCGATCTCTAATCTTCCCTTCCTCTCGAAGATCCTTGAGAAATCCGTCGCAAATCAACTATGTGACTTTCTTCAGAGCAATGCTTTGTTCGAGGACTTTCAGTCCGGATTTCGAGTGCATCATAGCACAGAAACAGAGCTGGTGAAAATTACGAATGATCGCCTACTTGCATCGGACCAAGGACTTGTCTCTTTTCTTGTCTTGCTGGACCTCAGTGCCGCCTTTGACACCATCGATCATTGTATCTTGCTGCAGAGACTAGAACATTTGATTGGTATTAAAGATACTGCACTTAGCTTGTTTAAATCCTATTTATCGGATCAATCCCAGTTTGTGCTTGTAAACGGAGAATCCTCGAAGACCAGCAATGTTGGTCACCGAGTCCCGCAAGGTACTGTGCTTGGACCCATTTTATTTACCCTTTATATGCTTCCTTTGGGCGACGTTATCAGAAAACACTGCATCAACTTCCATTGTTATGCAGACGATACTCAATTGTATCTGTCGATCAAGCCAGAGGAGACCGAACAGCTCGTTACACTTCGAGAATGTCTTGGAGACATCAAAACTTGGATGACCTGCAACTTCCTGATGCTAAACTCAGAAAAAACAGAAGTTATCTTGATAGGCCCAGAGCGCCTTCGAAGTCAGCTGTCACGTGATACAGTTTCTATGGATGGAATTTCTCTGGTATCCAGCAGCACCGTCAAGAATCTTGGAGTTCTCTTCAACCAGGATATGTCCTTCAACTCTCATATAAAGAAAACTTCAAGGACTGCCTTTTTCATCTACGTAATATATCGAAAATCAGAAATTTTCCTGTCTCAAAGTGATGCAGAAAAATTGGTTCATGCATTTGTTTCCTCCAGACTGGACTACTGTAATTCTTTGTTTGCAGGGTGTTCTTGTAAATCTCTTAAGCCTCTTCAGTTGATTCAGAATGCTGCAGCACGTGTATTAACAAGAACTAATAAAAGAGACCATTTCACGCCTGTATTGTCTGCTTTGCACTGGCTCCCTGTTAAATCAAGAATAGAATTTAAGGTTCTTCTCCTCACCTACAAGGCGCTTGCTGGTGAGGCACCTTCTTATCTTAAAGAGCTTGTAACACCGTACTGCCCTGCAAGGCAGCTGCGTTCTATAGATGCTGGGTTACTTGTTGTTCCTAGAGTTATTAAAAGTAGGATGGGAGGCAGAGCCTTCAGTTATCAAGCTCCTCTTTTGTGGAACCAGCTTCCACTTTCAGTCCGGGGGGCAGATTCAGTCAGCTCCTTTAAGATAAAGCTTAAAACGTTCCTCTTTGATGGTGCTTATAGTTAGGGCTGGCTTAGGTTTGCCTGGACCAGCTCTTGGTTACGCTGCTATAGACTTAAACTGCCGGGGGACTTCTTAGGACACACTGAACTCTCTCTCGCTCTCTCTCTCTCTCTCTCTCTCTCTCTCTCTCTCCATCCCCTTTTACTAAAATCCACGTTGCATTAATGCACATGACTAATTCAGCTCCTTCCTGGGAGTTCTTTGCTTTCTCGCCGAGCAGGTCTCTGCAGATCGTAGTTCCGTCAGGACCCTGGTCCTGACTCCGGCCGTGGCCCTGCTGCTGCCGCCATCATCATCATCATCATCATCATTTTTAAATATGATTCATATTACTATTACCCTTTCCTAAAATCTTTGCTTTCCCTCCCCACAGTCTTCTGTGGATGGTGGTTCGATCTGATGGTGATGGCCCCTGCAGTGGTCCTGCCGTACACTTGGCCTGCTACTTGGAATTCCATCCGGCGAGAGGGATCCCTCCTCTGACGTTCTCCCTAAGGTTTCTTCCCTTTTTTCCCTGAAAGGGTTTTTTTCATTTTTTGGGGAGTTGTTCCTTGCCGATGTGAGGGTCTTGGGACGGATGATGTCGCATGTGTACAGACTGTAAAGCCCTCCGAGGCAAATTTGTAATTTGCGATTTTGGGCTATACAAAAAAAAATTAATTGAATTGAATTACTACACCGGACCACGGTGCGCAGTCGTCCCAAGTTGCTCCTCTAAAAGATGTATGACGTGATTCGACTTTCATATAAGACAAAAAAAGTTTAAAATTAAATTTATCCAGAATCAGTCTTAATGTAAAAATATAAATCTAATCATGATTTACCTTTTTTATATCGTGAGGGAATTTAAGAAAACAGTCAAATGCTCTAGGATAATTACAGTATTTCTTCCGTAGAAAAATGTAATTTGTCATTATTAGCATAATACTTCAATTTACAGATCATCTTTATATTTATAACTACTGTAAATGTAGTTATTTTCCGTAAAATTCTAATCTTTTTTTACAGTGTACTTGTGTTTGACATCTGTAACTCCTTGTTCAGTTGTTTCAAAGCTCTCTCTTTTTAGTACCACTCATTCTTCCATGTTTTCCCAACACCCATTTTTTGACCTTTCTCGACTGGGCCTGTGCCTAACCCTTACATAGAGACTGCATTCCTGTATGCGTTAGAGTGCACCTAAAACCCAACATCAGTAAAGGCAACAGCCCTTGCTTCCCACTTATATAAATTAAAAACATTAATCAGATTAACTCTGGAGTGTCAGTTGTGGCGTCAGGCCAGCAACTCCATTTTGTCCTTCCAGCAGTGGAGAAATCAAGGGAGTAGCACATTTCAAATGACAGGAGGAGGATGAAAGGAGAGGACTGAGACTCTCCTACATCTTATCCATGCATTTGGACACAGATAGTAGAGTGATTAATTAATTAATGAGATACCATGAGCCACTTCAGCCTCTGATGCATTATGGACACTCAAGCACTGTGGTGACGTAATCTGAGCAGTTTTTATTATTATTAAGGTAAAACAATATAGTAACGTGTAATAAAATGAATACTAAAATGTTTATATTTTGTAACACGCCTTTTGATGTATTGATTCACAATTTGTTATTATTTATCAACACATATCTGGTTTATTGTGATAATGCCAGCCACCTATCCTCTCAAACAGGGCATGCTGAAAACAAAAGACAAGGATGTGTGCGTCATTGAAATGAAATATTTCTTTTTTTTAGATTGCACTATTTACATTTGTAACAATGTTTTAGCAGTAGGCCCTCGGTCTCCTCCAGTGTGGTTTAAGTTACTACTATATAGTCTCAGGGGCTAATGTACGCTTTTGCGCCCCATCCAGGCGCATTTGTTTCGCAATGTAAAAGCATGGCGAGGTATGTACAAACAAGCAGCACTGAGGTAAAAGCGTGCACCGCCTATCGCAAAAACTCAAAACGGCAAATTGTGCTTTCCGTGTCATCCATATGCATACACGGGTCAAGTACTCCTAAATATTAAAAAGTTTTTCAGGGGCATTTAGTTGTAAACAAAAGTGTTATTTTTCAGTCAAAACAAGGCAATAAGCTTTTAAGCATATTGGACATCCCAGCTGTACTGCGTGAATACAACCTTCAGTTTGGAATTGAGACGCCATTGGCTTAAATCATAAATGAGACATGTCTTATTGTGAAGTTTCATGTTTCCCTGGGTAACTTCACTTCCTGCCTTGTCCTGTCTCCCCTTGTGATTGGAAACAGGTGGAATCACTCAGACAATCACCTGCACCTCCCTTGTGTATTTAAGTCATGTGTGTGTCTTGTGTGGGTTCATTGTTGGTCGAAAGTCAGTGTTGGTGAGTGTCCTTGTTCCATGTTCACAGTCTGTTTTTGCCCCTTGTGGCGTTTTTGAGTTTCTGTTGTTTTTTGACTATTAAAGTCCTTTTTATTTTGAAAAGACTGCGTTTGAGTTCTCTTTCCTGCTCGCCACCCTGACCCGTTGTGACACAATGAACCCACCAAGAAAGGACTCAGCAGAGTACCTCCACCAGCCATGCAGCGTCGAAGCGGCGTCTGACCGGTACCGGGAGCGGCTGAATGAGGTTTTAACCCTCCTGGAGCGGTTCCAACCCCCTCTCCCTGGTCCTGGGGGCAGAGGTTGGGCCGGTGCTTCCGAGCCCGGCCCTTTCGGGCCTGCAGCCGGAGCCACAGAGCCCAGCGACCTATGCCACGCAGCCCGAGCCACAGAGCCCGGCAACCCATGCTACGCAGCCAGAACCACCAAGCCCGAAGCGAACCCCCGTCCCCGCTGGACCGGGGACGGGGGTTTTGTAGTGGAGATGAGTGGTACCCGGTTGGGTCTCCTGCTGTTGTAGCCCATCCACCGCAAAGTTGTGCGTGTTGTGGCTACACAAATGCTTTGCTGCATACCTCGGTTGTAACGAGTGCTTATTTCAGTCAAAGTTGCACTTCTATCAGCTTGAATGAGAAATTGAACAGGTGTTCCCAATAATCCTTTAGGTGAGTGTATGTCTACATGCATATTTTCTATAAGTAGCGCAAGATGAGTAAAGTCTTAAACAGACCGATTGATGAAGGAAATGAAAGGTGGACTTATGAAGCATAAAGCTAAATATTTACATTTTGACTTCTTCTAAAGGCTATATAATCTTCAAAAAGTCCTAAATCAAAGCAGCTCATTACCAAACACGCTCGTCAGATACCAATGAAGAACTTAAAGGGAACGAACACAACTTTTCAGAAAAGTCTAATGTCAGCTTCAACTATCCTGTTAAACTCTGTGTTGGGAGAGAAGCTTGTGCAGAAAGGGACTTTTCTCACAAATCTAGAGTGGGGTGTTCAAGGTTGAAAGAAATGCCAAACGCATTGGAAGATGCAAAAGCATACTAGCAGACAGTGTTTTGTGTAAAACTGTTTGCCCCTCATTTCGAGTCTCGGTGCTAAACCAGCTGACTGCTGGTTCTAGTTTCCTATAATAAAAGAGAGGTGGTGTAATATCTTTTTTAATCCTGTCATCATGTCCTGAACACAATGCCAATCGTGGCAGTGTTTTTTTCTTTGCTTCATCAGATCCAAGCAAGCGGTGAAGCACCAGATGCAACGCACACAGCAATTGTCAGGCAACCATCATTGAAAGTTATGTGATGGAATAGGGAGGACATCCACTAATGGTGGGCAGGATGTTGGTGGATGGGTCAAGAACACACAGCAGTGTCCTGGGGGAGGGTGAAATCAAGTTTAAATGTTAATGTTACACTTATTACTGTTACATATTGTTGTTAGAAAGTGCAACTAGGGCGGTGTTAATGTCCCATGTTGGTATGTTACATTATGTTGCAATAGTATCATTGAATACAAACAGTGATCTTTTTCTGACCTAGACTAAGTTAATTCGCCTAAACCTTGCCAATTTTAAAGTGTTATCTTCTCTGCTGTCTCTCTGTCAGTTCAGCATGCATCGCGTCAACATGTTTGTGTGAGGCAGGATTCTCAAAAATGACTGCACTCAAAACAAAATACCGCAATCGGGCGCAAATCAAGGATGATTTGATGTGATCAAAAAAATGAAGATAATACATTCATATCAGAGGTCTGGTGCCAATTCCCAATTATTATAGCCTAGTAATGTTAATAGGCTTACCTATCGCTACTGAGGATGAACATAAAAATAATAATTAATGTGTGGGCCTAAAAATAATAGCCCTGGGGGCTATCTATATATCTATCTATATATCTATCTATCTATCTATGCAAGGTGGTGAAGTGGGGATGGGGTTGGCAGCGGGAAGGGGGGCCCCGATTACCATGAACCAGCTTTGGGGGGGCCCAGCTTGCAAAAGGTTGAGAACCCCTGCCTTAGATCATCATGTAACAAAGCTCTTCTCACTGTACCCCAAATCAACTGTAAACTAGCTCATGGTTCTTTCAGTCACTGTGGTCCTGAGCTCTGCAACGCTTTACCAGCGGAACTGATGTCCATCACAACAGTGTCTGTCTTCTTTTAAAATTAGACTTAACACACATCTTTTTTTGCAAGCTTTTAGTTCTGGTCAGTTGTTTATATTTTCTTTTTATACTGACGGCATTATTTTGTATGTTTTTATTGTGTGTGTGCATTTCTTGTTGCATTGCCTGTTTTGTTTTAAGCACATTGAGTCTGATCATATGAAATGTGCTGTGCAGATAAATTTGACTTGAATACTTTCTGCGTTTACAGAAAGTATTCAATAAAGTATTTACCGCTGGCAGCGGCTTCCGCTTCTTACTCGGAATATTCTGTGTGTTTGCAGAGCGCGTCGTTGTCTCAGGAAATGCGGCTTCTTGGGTGCGTGTGCGTGCGTGTGTGTGCTTGCGCGCCTGTCCGGGCTGTAGAGGTGCGCGTGTGCTCCTTCTGCTTCCTCCTCGTAGCCGCGGCGTCCATGCTCGTAAAAGTGAGAATCAAGCCAGTTGGACTTTAGATTCACCCGATGGGATCAAATTGCGCTGAGAGGGGGGGGGTCTCCATAGCCCAGGACCCAGCTCTTTAAGCGCGGAGCTGCTGTTATGATGGCCTACTGGCCAGACTGGTTTGGGCTGATAGAAAGGCAACAGTACCTCAAATAACCACTCGTTACAACCGAGGTTTGCAGAAGAGCATCTCTGAACGCACAACATGTCAAACTTTGAGGCGGATGGGCTCCAGCAGCAGAAGACCACACCGGGTGCCCCTCCTGTCAGCTAAGAACAGGAAACTGAGGCTCCAATTCGCACAGGCTCACCAACATAGGAAAAAGATTGGAAAAAGGTTGCCTGGTCTGATGAGTCTTGATTTCTGCTGCGACATTCGGATGGTAGAGTCAGAATTTGGCGTAAACAACATGAAAGCATGGATCCATCCTGCCTTGTATCAACGGTTCAGGCTGCTGGTGGTGGTGCAATGGTGTGGGGGATATTTTCTTGGCACACTTTGGGCCCCTTAGTACCAATTGATCGTGTCAACGCCACAGCCTACCTGAGGTTTGTTGCTGAACATGTCCATCCCTTTATGACCACGGTGTGCCCATCTTCTGATGCTACTTCCAGCAGGATAACGCGCCATGTTATGAAGCGCCAATCATCTCAGACTGGTTTCTTGAACATGAAAGTGGCCGGTGAGTGTATGTGTGGGGTCAATGTCAATGTCAATGTCAATGGGTTAGTATCCTTCGGCAAATTTTCAAAAGCACAACTTTTTTTTGATTTGTGTATCTTTCTCTCTTTGAATATTAGTGTTCCCAAGCCAGCACCCCCCCCCCCCCCCCCCTCCCCCCACACACTGTAAAGCTGCAGGCAAGCAACCCAGGACTAGGACAGATGGCCCAGAATCTTCATTACACTTCTTGGCGTGTGGTCCTCGCATCGGTATAGGTGGGTATATAAGCAATCTTCATGCCTCTGGAATCAAATCATTCCCTCAAAGTGGAAAAACGTACCCTCTTTTGCAGTTCAAAGATGAATTATGAATTTGACAAATGTTTATTGTCATTAACACTTCCGGCATGTCTTTGTGTTGTTATAGGTCACTCACCGTAATATGGTGTGATATCATATTTTACTTGAATGGTAATTGAACCGTACCTCAAAATTCCCTCTAATTCAGTAGCAATAATATGGTGTTGGCGGGAGATTAGCATAATAGGTCATTTGAAAACGCTGATGCCGAAAATATTTCTTCAACGTATTTTTACAGTTAGTTTTGTGTGCCAGATGGTTCATTTGGATGATTGCGATATCGCTGGCTGGTAATAATTCACATGGAATGTTTTGCTGTAATTCCTACATGAGAAAGGGTTGAAATATATAAATACACAATTGGCAAGATTGACCGTTAAGAAAATGCTGACTCTTCGCAGACATTTATATTCTGTCTTCTCAGTTGCTTATTTTGATTCAAAGCCGCCATTACTTTGTTGTGTAAAGAGAATATAACTCATTGATAGTGACAACAAAAGCAAGTGGGGGTTTTTTTCCTTTGAAAAAAAAAAAGCATCCCTCTGAAGTGGATGTGAAACGTTCTCTGTGGAATAGCTAATTGCTCATCTGAGCAACATTTAATGACAATCTGTGATTCAAATCATCAAAATTAAAAAATTATATTTAAAAGTACATTTAAATGCAACTTTTCTGATTGTATATTCGGCCCATTGTGAGACAGAATTAAATGATGTAATGCATTTCAAGTGCAGCTGAAAAATAATTATACTGTACTTCAAGTTCAAGGAAAGTTGGAACCGAATGTACGTAAATCCTCTACCTCGCATGCATCGAGATGACAGATGACAGTTCTTTAGTTGATTTTCTTGTATCTATTGTTAAATGTTTAAATGCCCCCCACCTCCTCCTCCCCTTAGAGGCCATGCATAATTGACGGAGGCACTTTGCAGGCAGACTCCTGTTGTTTTATGCAGGTCGGTAATGTAATGAATGAATGTTTGAAACACAGTTGGGACTGTGTCACTGTGTCTGCTCTCGCCGGAGCGGTTTAGGCGACAACACTAGATGAGCAGCAAAAGTGTGAGCAACGTTTGTTCTTCCTCTGGGTTTTGCTAAAGTGGTACGAAAACAAAACAAAAAAGGTAGAGCAGTGAAATTATCGTTGGCTTCTACACCTTCTAACCATGCTTCCTTCACTTTTTTTTAAGACTGAAGATTGTGGCAGATTGCTCCTTTTGCAGCTTGAGTCACTTTAAAACTTCACTTTGCTTGAAATAGCGTATTGTTGCATTGGATCTTCAATACAGGCCCACCTTCCTCCCACAGATTTAATAAAATGAGATTTACAAGGTGTTAACTCGTATGCAAAAACACCTGTGGGATGTGAAGTTTGTGCAGCAGATTGTGACTCCTTGTGCTATGGAGTCAGCGTGAAGCCGCGTGGGCAATTTGTTATACTGTCTGCGTACCACATACAACACTAACTTTAAGCGGTTGCAGGAATATTGTCAAACATTCAGCTTTATTTAAGACTGATGAATCACATCTTATTTTATTTTTCTTATTTTTTAGGGTTTTATAAACTATTTAAAAACTATTTTGCACAGACTTTTTTGTTGTATACATAATTATTTGGGCTCCTTAGACTTTTCAAAGTGTAGGAAAATTCAATTTTCTCAATCTAAGGTTTAAGTCTACAGTCCAAATACATGGATTAATAAAGGAATACATAATGTAGGAGGGTTTTTCTTTTACCACTTGGCTAGGAGTGCTAATAAAAAAGTTGAGAAACCGCAACTATTCTTCAAATTGGTTGTTGCCATGCATCTTAGATAAATTAAATGGATCTAGAATGAAGGTAACTGCATTGTGGACTACCCGGGGGTTAATCCGATTAGATGCTGATGAGCTCGGTAAAACCCTCATCTGGGCCCACTTCAGCATCACCACAAGACCAGAACTGAAATTCAGAACATAGCTTGTGACAGAACTTTTGGCAATAGAAGACCACCTATTTCTGCAATTAATTTAAAAAACCGCTCAATCTGGTTTGATTGTCCAAGGATTTCCAGTCTTCCGCATCCACATTGTTGCAGTTACTCTTGCTATAGTACCTCACTATATAGTGTGCCAAAAAGCAAGTTGGTACTCCAAATGTAGTACATACCAAGGATACCGGGATGTTCTTGTTTTCATTGCTGTTCTGACCCCAAATCCCTTTCGCAGCCAGCAAGAGGGTTCAAATTTCAGTTCCGCCTTTTTTTCAGTTCTGATAAACATCCTTTCAGACGACCAATAAAATTGCCCTTTGGGAGAGAGGCAGAGGAAAAGAGCGCTCCAGCCATGAATGAAACACAGATTTTTTTTCAATATCTACTATTTACATTGTTCTAAAATACTAATTAATTAGTTACCCTCCAGGCTGAAACAGAAATCTGGGGGAGATGCTGTCGACCTACGCACCTCCGTGGATACGCGCGCGTGTCCATATGATCGCGCATTATGTTGCATCCGCACACGCACATCACACGCTGCACGTAGGAACCAAATGTGTTTGTGTTCGATGACATTCAGAAATATGCGCCGAATGCCAGAAGGCTGCTGAACAGCTGCTCTGATGTATCCACACTAAAGATCGTTAGATTTCAAGAGTTTAAGTAGGCGAGCAGTTAAGTTGCATTCATCGCTATCAAGGGGGGGAATCCTTGTCCCCCCTGCGATAAAAATAATTTACCTTTCTTATTTTAGTTTAACTCAGGGGCTGCGATTATTTGTCTTTGTCATCTTTAACAAGAAACAGACCGATCGTTACATGCATAAAAACTGTACTTTTAATATAGGATGTTACTTCATTTTTAGAGTTTACTAAGCAATGAAAATACTTTAGGTTGTATAGGCCACAAACAGTAAATATTTTTGCTAGCCATTAGATGTGCTCAATGGCTAACCAAGGGCAAATAACTCAAGAGCAGTATTGGGCAAGTTACTTTAGAAAAGTAATTGGTTATAGTTACTCACTACTTGTTCAAAAAGTAACTGAGTTAGTAACTGAATTACTCTCCAAAAAAGTGACTCGTTACCAGGGAAAGTAACTATTTGCGTTACTGTTAAAAAATTAGAGTTGCTTACAACGGATGTCGACAACGTTTTTGCTCCTGGATATAATGTACACATCACTCGCACGTTTTTGCCTTTGACCGCAATGAATTTGAAATAGTGGTTTTATCTCCACCTTAAATACTGTAGCGTGTCTTAAGTTCCTAAATGTGTACATGGTTCTGATTACTCTATTACTTGGGCCGGGGTTGGGGTACCGCCCCTTCCGGCGTAATGTGTGTAGTTTTTGGCTGTTTATTGGCACAGAACGTTACAACTGGTGTCAGAAGAAAACTTAGTGGGATTCTAATGACGTAGTCGACCGCTCGGGCATCGGCGGACTTCTGTTTGGAGGAGGCTTTTTCTGGTGGAGATGGAGCGTTCTTTCGGCAGAGGTTTTTATGTCAAGAAGGAGGAGGGCAACGAGTACGGATATTCTCATCCGGTTCAAGTGCTGGGAGGACAACGTTTTTCCGTGGACAGTCTAGGAGAGGAGGGGAAACGTGAGTTACAGCCACCAACATCCGCTGGGGGTCCTGGTTTAAGATTGATTTAAGAAAATAATCCGTTACAGGCTTGATACCGCTAAAAGTAGTGGAATTACAGTGACCTGTTACTTTGTAACGCGTTAGTCCCAACACTGCTCAAGAGGGACACTTTTTTTTTTGCGTCCAACGTAAGGTAGTTTTAGTCCCCGATTAAATAAGCAAACAAATAGCAATATATTGACTATGTCAAAACAACCTGGAGCTCAATGCTCTGAAGACAGTGGAGATGGTAGTTGATTTCCAAAAGAATGTAGCCCCACCTTCCCCTATCACCCTGTGTGGCTCCCCCCGTCGACGCTGTAGAGTCATTCCAGTTCCTGCGCTTCATCACATCCCAGGACCTCAAGCGGGGGCTGAAAATCAGCTCCATTGCCAGGAAGCCTCAGCAGAGCTTCCTGTACTTCCCGAGGCAGATAAAGAAATTCAACGAGCCAGAGTCAATAATCGTGCACTTCTATCTAGCGTCTATCAGCAATTATTCCTCTATGTGTGGCAAACAGATACATGTACAAGCAAACTACAGTGTATGTATTAGGTCTGACCTTTGTGAATGCACCAACAAGGAAGCAGAGAGGTATCAGCAAAGCAGTGCTAAAGCCTTCAATAACCTTAGCAAGAGAGATCCCACTGGGGATATAGCTTTTCAATGAGACTTTTCAAACAAATGAGTGCTGGTTCAAACCTCTGTGTCAGCACAAAACTGCTCTACTGGAGTGTCCTTGAGCAAGCTATGAGGCCAAGTACGCCAATGGGATGGGGCTTATGGAAAATATATTATTCGGGATCTTTACCTATGGCCACCCATTACTTGTCTATATCGTCTATATAGGTCTATATAAAGTAACTTGATTGGAGAAAATACTTTAGCGGGCGAGAAGGAGCAAGTAACAGATGAAGCGAGGCGTATGAGCTAACCAGCAGGCGTTATCATTGACCTTTCCCCAATGGTTCGGTAGACCCAGCCTGGGCTAACGTATGGACTGAGTTGCTCTGCTAAATGCTAGCATGTCAAAACCTATTTCATCAAATCCTTGATTCAACCTTTCCTGTGCCTCAATGGACTCCGGATGTAATAAGCAATATCTTTTAAAGTGCAAAAAGGCCACAAGACCAACAATGTTTCTGTGTGATAAAATGATAATGTTTGTATCCGTTTCACTGCTGGAATTGTAATATTCTCACACACAGAAAGTGATATAATCCAACCAAATCAAAATAATAATTCCTGCCGAGCACAGTCAGTTTGCCTTTCTGCAGATGTTTTAGGCATAGAAGCTTCTGAACTTAAAGTGAAATAAAAGACACCCTGAAGCAGATTTAACGAGCCAAAAGAACACAGCTCATATGCCTTCACACTTCCAGAACAGGAGAGATAGAGAAGAAAACAGATTAGCCTGTTACATTTCGGTCCCCCACAATCTTTTGTTCTCTAATGTGTCTCAGGACAATTCTTATATGAGAACATTACGAACTCTTACAACCATCAAACTCCGCCGAGCACAGTGTTTCCGGTCACTGCCATTTGTCAAAGCAGCTCTGCTGGCTATACATTTCATGACTTCAATGTAGTTCCATTAAAGCAGTATTTAATTTAATCTTTAAAAAAAACTTTTCTAATTTCAACATTTGAAGTTGGCATGTCAGAATAAGCATTCATTTGGAGTAGAGATGTTCCGATATTTTTTTTCCCTCCCGATACCGATTCCGATATACATCCTGTGGGTATCGGCCGATACCGAGTACCAATACCAGTGTCCAGTTTGGTAAATTCGTCGTGCTCTTTGTGACGCGTCTTCAGATGTTTGATTAAGTTGCTGGTGTTGAAATTTGCAACACTCGTGCCACCCCTCGAAATTGCTTCTTTGCACTTGTTAAATGTTGCCGTCTTACTGGTGGGAAAAGCCACTGTAAAGTACTGCCAACCCGCCGACATGATGCGCTAACGTTAGCTCCTGAGCTAATGTGCAAATGACGGAGAAGACAGCCCGAGCAGCACCGAGACCCGGATAAGCGGACCCGGAACAATAACAGTTCAAATCCAATGTGTTGTTCGGTACAGCGAATGTTGCCCGAGATGAGTCCCCGGATAGCGTCAGCTAGGTTCCACAAACCCGGTTAGCGCTAGTGAAGCGCTGGATCTCGCTTACGTTAGCTCAGGAGCTGACATTAGCTCACATTAGCTATCGTCAGCTCCTGAGCTAACGTTAGCTCCTTTTAGGTGAACAATTCTTCGTCCCTCTAAAACAGCAGCTGCTGATGGCAGCACAGCGCAACAAAGCGGCGAAGAAGAACCGTGTCAGCGATGTCGGAGCGTTATATGTCAATGGAGCTAACCAGTAAATGGATTCCGATTTCTATAAAAGTACGTGGTATCGGCTCGGTGCCTGGACTCCAGTACTCGCCGATACCCGATACCAGCATTTTCGGCAGTATCCGAGGCTTTTCCGATACTAGTATCGGAATTGGAACAACTCAAATTTGGAGTCCTGTTTTTATCCACCAGGAAAAAATGACATGCTCTATTTTTGCTGTGTTTTGGCATCCACCTATGCTCAGGGAAAACATCCATCTCTTTATCCACTACGTGCACCTAGTAGGTTAAATCAGCTAATCGCTAGCTTAACCTGTCTGCTGGCTTTACAGTCAGTGTGCAGCCAATGGGAATTGGGTTGATGATAGTAGCCAGAACTAGAAAATGCATTTCCTGCTGAAAATGCGTTGGAATGCAAAAGCTGAAATTAACTGAAAGAATTGCTGAAAATATAATGACAGGATTGATGAAAATATAGAAAGAAGAAAAGCTGAAAACTATTTGAAAGGATTGCTGAAAATGCAGAACTGAGAAAAGCTGAAATGAATTTAAAGGAATTGCTGAAAATAAATTTCAATAGATTTGATGACAATATATGGATGAAAAAGCTTAAATGAAGTACAAAGAAATGCTGAAAATACATACACGGCTGAAAATATACATAGCAGAAGCTAAATACGAATTTCAAAAGATGGCTAAAAATACAGAAGTAAAAGTAGTTTTAGTATCAACAGCAGTAGAACAACTAGAAGTGTTAGTAGTAGTACTAGTATTATCAGCTCTAGTACTAACACTATTAGTCATAGTAGTATTTGTAGAAACCTAAGCAGTAGTTCATATATTAAAAGCAGAAGAAATACTATTATTGATAGTAATAGTAGTACTAATATTAGTACAAGTTGAAGCATTAAAAGCAGTATGAAAACTAAAAGTACTAGTAGTTATACTATCAGTTGTAGAAGTACTAATAGTAGTAATTGTACTATTATTTGAAAGAGCAATAAATATTTCAACAAAACAGCTTCATTCTGAGCTTTGCGGTTACGGTACAGATAATCATTGAGGCTTTTATTTTGTAGTGATGTAATTGGGTGAGGGGGGTGGGGGAGACAGAATTTTTTATATTCAAGCCAAGTTCCCCATAAGGGAACTTCGAGCTGCGTGAAACGCTGTGGCAACGCCCTGCGTGACCGCGTCATGAAGCACGTGTGAAATCCGACCAATGGCAAGACAGCACGTCAAAAGTGGGTGGCGTCGAGACCAGCAAGCATAAAGGAACCTTGGCCACAACTTCATTCATCTCTGAAGGGCCGAATCAAGTGGCACGGGCATGCCGGGAGTATGGCATTAACACGCAGCGTCTCGTTCCCCTCAGGGAACTGAGGTTACATACGTAACCGGAGACGTTCCCTATCAAGGAACTTCGAGCTGCGTGAAACGCTGTGGGAACGCCCATACCCACTCCGCCATACGAGCCAGTGTCTGTCGTGTGAAGTCAAGGCGCACATACTGACGAGAGCACCTGTGCTCCAGGCGTGGAGTTAAGGTCAAGACGATAAAACCTATCGAACGTGTACGGAGAGGACCAGCCTGCCGCAGTACAGACGTCGTGCAGCGATACTCTCCCTGACAGGAGGGCTTTGGAAGCCGCCATACCCCTGGTAAAGTGGGCGCGGACAGCCAGAGGTGAGGGCTGCCCGGCCAACTCATATGCAAGTGAGATGGCCTCAACCACCCACTTGCTCATCCTCTGTTTAGACGCAGGGCCCCCGATGGGTGGGCCGAAGCAAACAAACAGCTGTTTGGAACGTCGACATAGGGCCGTGCTGTGGACGTAAGCGTCCAGGGCTCTAACTGGGCAGAGGAGGTTCAGCTTGGACTGGTCCGACGACAGGAAAGGGGGAGGACAGAAGGCCTGCAGTACAATAGGCCCGAAAATATTCGTGGGGACCTTAGGAACATACCCGGGAGAAGGTAGTAAGAACGCCTTCACCATACCGGGAGAGAATTCCAAGCACGACGGCGACACCGAGAGGGCTTGCAGGTCTCCAATTCTTTTTAAGGAAGAAATAGCAAGCAGAAAGATCGTCTTAAGAGCCACATACTTCTCTGCGACCTCCTCGATGGGCCGGGAGAGGCCATCTAGTACGATGGCCAGGTCCCATGATGGTACTCTCGTGCGGGCTGCTGGCCTAAGCCTCCGAGTGCCACGGAGGAAGCGAGATATCCGCGGGTGCCTACCCAGCGGGGCGCCATCCAGCCGGGAATGGGACGCTGATAACGCTCTCAAGGGAGCCAGCTGTGTGCATTGCGAGCGGCTCTCCATACGGAGGCTGCGCTCCCGCCGGGCGCTCTTCGCGCCCCCGCGGCTCAGGCCCCGCTTTCACCGAGGCGAGGCGGCGGCTGTCTTCGTGGGGATCGCAGGTGGATATCTCGGAGGGCTCTGAGGCGGCTTCGGCATTTCCTCAGCCTCTTCCCGGGACATCCAGTGCCTCTTACCGGGACTTGAAAGCACGCGGAGCGGTTTCTTCCATCCCGGAGGAGGCATCACCGACGCGCCTATCCAGCTCTGAGGAGGTGGAGATGGCTAGCGTCGCGGCTGCGGAGGCTGAAGATTTGCCGCTTCAGTCACCCGCGGCCGAGGAGCTCACGGAGGTGCTGACTCGAGGCGTAGAGAGGCTCCATATCTGCTGGCCGGTCGACGGACAGGAGCCCGTAGCAACGAGTAAGTTGCACAAGCGTTTCCTGCTCTCCCGTGTCTTACCTCCGCGCCGGCGTCTGCCTTTCTTCCCAGACCTCCACACTGAGGTGTCGGCGTCCTGGGATCAGCCGGTGTCTGCTCGTGTTTTTAACTCGCGCACAGCGCTGTATTCATCAGTAGCTAGCGCCAAACAGTACGGGTACGCAAGCTTGCCCGTCGCGGAGGAGGTACTGGCGAGCCATTTATCTCCTGCGGCGCCGTCATTTAGGACACCGGCGTTGCCCACCAAGCCGATGAGGGGGAGCCCTCATCGGGACTGGGCCGAGGCGCTCTCAGGCCAGGGCCTCTAGGAGCAGGGCTGGGCCGAGGACGGCCGCTGGCTCCAAGAAGGCCCTGACGAAGAGACCCTGACGCTACGGCGGTCAGGTCGGTCCCCATCGGAGGGGGGAGGCTGCTGTCCCCGCCACTAGCTCGGGGCGCAGCCATCCCAAGCGAGCATGTGCCCGAGGGCCGTTCGCCTCCTCCTCAGGGCTACGTAGCCAGTCTCAGCGAGCGTGGGCCCGAGGGCCGCTCGTTTTCGTCAAGGAGGAAGAGGACTACAGACACAAAGAGGCGAGCGTGGGTCCGAGGGCCGCTCGCACCCTCCGCAGAGCTGCGTAGCCGGTCTCAGCGAGCGTGGGCCCGAGGAAGACGCTAGGGCCGCTAGGCCAGTGTTATGCAGCCTGTTCCAGCGAGCACGAGCCCGAGGGCCGCTCGTCTCCTCTGTCGAGGAGCTTAGGGCTGCCAGGCCAGAGCTACGTAGCCAGTTCCAGCGAGCGTGGGCCCAAGGGCCGCTCGCCTCCTCTGAGGAGGAGCCTAGGGCTGTCAGACCAGAGTTTTCCTGCCAGTGTGCTGTTAGAGGGCACTAGTGCCCTGTAACAGCACACTGCACACTGTGTCTGCAGGCCTGGTTATCCCAAAGGCCGGTCTCGAGAGGCTGGTACCCTTAAGAGAGTTTGTGGCGGAGTGGCGAGCCCTCCCCAATATATCTCTATGGGTCCTACGTACAATCGACAGGGGCTACGCCATTCAATTCAGGGCTCGCCCACCTCGATTCAGAAGGGTCCTGCCAACGATGGTGGGCCCCGAGCAGGCTTTGGCGTTGAAGCAGGAGGTACAGTCTCTGCTGGAAAAGGGGGCTATAGAACGAGTTCTGCCCCCTTGCAGGGACTTAGGCTATTACAGCCGGTACTTCCTCGTCCCAAAGAGGGATGGGGGCTGCGTCCCATACTGGATCTAAGGCTGTTGAATCGAGCAGTAGCAAAGCTCGGCTTCAAGATGCTCATGCTCAAACAGATTGTGTCACAAATCAGATCCGAGGACTGGTTTATCACGATAGATCTGAAGGACGCGTACTTCCATGTGTCTATCCTTCCTCAACACAGGAAGTTCCTGAGCTTCGCTTTTGGGGACGAAGCTTACCAATATCGGGTTCTTCCATTCGGCCTAGCTCTCTCCCCCCGTACGTTTACGAAATGCATGGATGCGCCTGCACCTCCAGGGCATCCCGCATTTTGAACTACATAGACGACTGGCTGATCCTGGCTCCGTCGGAGCAGCTAGCGGTTCAACATCGAGATGTTGTTCTTGCTCACATCAGCCGTCTGGGGTTGAGACTCAATGCCGGGAAAAGTGTACTGTTCCCGCTACAAAGGACCACTTTCCTGGGCGTGATCTAGGGACCCGACCTCGATGCGGGCACGTCTGTCTCCCGCTCGAGTGGCGTCGATTCTTTCAGCCGCCAAGCAGGCCAAGCTAGGCCAGTCACTCACGGTCAAACAGTTTCAGAGACTGTTAGGTCTGCTGGCAGCGGCATCGAACATAGTTCCGTGCAGCCTGCTGTACATGAGGCCGCTTCAGTGGTGGCTCAGAACCAAGGGGTTCTCCCCGAGGGGGAACCCGGGTCGCCCAATCAGGGTCACGAGGCGGTGCCTGCACGCCCTGGCCATTTGGAAGGACCCCCGGTTCTTATCCCAGGGGCCCATGCTGGGAGCAACCTGTCGTCGTGTCACGCTTACGACAGATGCCTCCCTCACGGGCTGGGGAGCGATCATGAGTGGTCGCTCAGCCTGGGGGCTGTGGCTAGACCATCGCTCATGGCACATTGTGGTGGCTGGGCGTGGTTTTCAGGACGTCGGCAGCGGAGAGAGAGGAGGTGCGGCTCTGGGAACGGTGCCAGCTGGAGGCAATTAACCTCCAGCTGGGGGGAATTAACGGTGTGCTCTCTCCCAGTACTTAAGCAGGCATGGGAGAGTGAGCGGAAGTTTCGTCTCAGAGCGGGAGACGCCTGGAGAAGGAGATGGGAGCACGTATGACGACGAGCACGGCGCAGGGCCACGAGCCGCAGAGAGCTGGCCCCAGGGCGAGGAGACACGAGCCGCTGAGTACCGAAATAACTGCCAATAAACGACTTGCGTGCCATGTACCCAGGCCTAAGCGTCCTTATTCCGGGTTCCCCTGAGCACCCACTTCCCTACACACATAAACTGCCTAGAGATGTTGGCTGTGTTTCAGGCTCTGAAACACTTCTGCCCAGTCTTGATGGGCCACCATGTCCTTGTAGGAGACCACCGATGTGTTGTCTGAGCGGACATCAATCATCAGGGGGGTCTGCGCTCACGCTCGCTGTACAAGCTGGCTCGCCAGAGAGCAGTCTACATCCCGGGGTACCTGAATCAGGGAGCAGATGCCCTGTCGAGGCAGGGGCCGAGACCCGGGGAGTGGAGACTCCACCCCGAGGTGGTGGAGCTCCTTTGGAGACACTTTGGTCGTGCCGAGGTTGACCTGTTTGCATCCAGAGAGTCGACTCACTGTCCTCTGTGGTTCTCCCTGACCCATCCGGCCCCCTTGGGGTTGGATGCTATGGTACAGGCTTGGCCGAGGTCTCGCCTGTACGCCTTTCCCCCGGTTGTTCTGCTCCCAGGAGTTCTGGAGAGGGTCCGCCAGGACGGTGTCAGCCTACTGCTAGTAGCCCCATACTGGCCGGCCCGAGTGTGGTTTGCGGACCTAGTTTCTCTTCTTGCCGGTTTTCCCTTGGAGATCACAATCAGGAGGGACTTGCTCTCGCAGGCGGCCAGGTCGATCCTTTACCCCCGCCCGTAGCTATGGAAACTGTGGGCGTGGCCTCTGAGGGTGCCCGCCTCCTAGGAACTGGTATCTCGGCCGAGGCCGTTGAGACCATCCTCCACTCCAGAGCTCCAGCCACAAGGAAAGTGTACGCCGCCAGGTGGAAACTCTTCACCTCGTGGTGTGTGCCCAGCCAGCTGGACCCAGTTAACTGCCCAGTGTTTGCAGTACTGGAGTTCCTGCAGGAGCGATTTTCCTCTGGGTTATCGCCTTCTACACTAAAAGTGTACGTGGCGGCGTTATCAGCGTCCCATTCCCGGCTGGATGGCGCCCCGCTGGGTAGGCACCCGCTGATATCTCGCTTCCTCCGTGGCACTCGGAGGCTTAGGCCAGCAGCCCGCACAAGAGTACCATCATGGGACCTGGCCATCGTACTAGATGGCCTCTCCTGGCCTCCGTTCGAGCCTATCGAGGAGGTCGCAGAGAAGTATGTGGCTCTTAAGACGATCTTTCTGCTTACTATTTCTTCCTTAAAAAGAATTGGAGACCTGCAAGCCCTCCCGGTGTCGCCGTCGTGCTTGGAATTCTCTCCCGGTATGGTGAAGGCGTTCTTACTACCTTCTCCCGGGTATGTTCCTAAGGTCCCCACTAATATTGTCGGGCCTATCGTGCTGCAGGCCTTCTGTCCTCCTTTCCTGTCGTCGGACCAGTCCAAGCTGAACCTCCTCTGTCCAGTTAGGGCCCTGGACGCTTACGCCCACAGAACGGCCCTGTGTCGACGTTCCGAACAGCTGTTCGTATGCTTCGGCCCACCCATCGGGGGCCCTGCGTCTAAACAGAGGATGAGCAAGTGGGTGGTTGAGGCCATCTCACTTGCATATGAGTTGGCCGGGCAACCTCTGGCTGTCCGCGCCCACTCTACCAGGGGTATGGCGGCTTTCAAAGCCCTCCTGTCAGGGAGAGTATCGCTGCACGACGTCTGTACTGCGGCAGGCTGGTCCTCTCCGCACACGTTCGATAGGTTTTATCGTCTTGACCTTAACTTCACGCCTGGAGCGGAGGTGCTCTCGTCAGTATGTGCGCCTTGACTTCACACGACGGACACTGGCTCGTATGGCGGAGTGGGTATGGGCGTTCCCACAGCGTCTCATTCCCCTTAAGGAACTAAGGTTACATACGTAACCGGAGATGTTTTTACTCGATAGGCCTCATCTAACATTACAGTAAGAATTAAGATAATAATTGAGGCTTTTATTTTGAAATTATGGAATTGGGTAGGGGGATGGTGGGGGGGGGCGGGGTTGTTGGGAGACAGAATGTTATTTAAACTAAGAAGTTAGAAAAAGCGAGACAGACAGACAGTAAGTGATTATGAAGGAGTAGAGAGGGGAGGGGCTGCGAGTGCAGGTGTCTGTAGCCGTGGCAACGGGTGCACCTGCGTTTAATGAGCTGATCAGAGGACACAAAGCAGCGATTTAAACAGAATCCACACCTCAAACAAATGCCCAGTAGCGCAAAACTGTTATGGTTTCCAAAAAAATAACTGCATGATGAGAGTCCCAAGACTCTACCGAAGCATATATCTAGTTTACGTGCCTCTAGGGTTCATAATACGGCTGTATTAACAGTTTCAAAATCTTGTACCTTCTCGTCTTTTTTGTTAAATTCATCACCAGATTTGTATTGGAGTCTATGGGGCTTGAGACAGACTTTGTCTCACTCTCAAGCGGCCCGGTATGTTTGGAGAGAGGCACAAGACAGTGTGTTAAACTGCTGTAGCTGTGGTGATTACCATTAAGGCAACTGGCCTCCCATAACCATCAACTTCGAACATCTCATGTTCGGTGGCCCGTCCGGATGCAACGTGTCCAATTAGACCCCCCGCCACATGTGGCCTTGTTGAGGTGAAAGACACTTTATTAAGGCTCCAAGGTGAGGTCTAGGATTGCTACGCAAATGTGAGGCATTCACACAGTTGTTTGTGGTAGGTTCAGGGCCAGCTGGGGATTTATGGACTGGAAGGATGTGGCTATGTGACTGAGACCAAAGATAGTGGGGTGTGACGATTCATCCATTGCTTTAATAAAGGCTCAGTTTGAAGTGTACCTTTTTATAAATGTGTACCATACCAGGCTGAATACTCTTTGTGTTGTAGACCCTCTGAATGGCTTGGCATCTTTACCAGGTTATGGTTTTGATATTTCATGTAGCTTACCGTTGACAACTTTTGATTGGTTTTAGGGTCCCTGTTAGGGTCTTTCTTTCGATGCGCATCAGATCTGACAAACTAACAAATCTAAGGAACGTGATCCAAAATTGGAAGCCTGTTTGAGGGCGTCTGGAAGAATTTAGCCAAATTACTTTTCTCGTTCTAGTAGATTTATTTGTCAGATCACAGGTCAAGTATCAGCGCTGCGATTGCAAAAGGCAGGAGCAGTTCTGTCGGCCCGCACACGGAAGAACTGACTACCATCAGGAAAAACATTGTTTTAAATTTTTTGTTAGATATGAAAGGAAAGATTTATATTGGCCCCAAACTGGCGTCGAGGAGGAGCGGGTCATCTCGCCGCAACACAAGATCCAATCACATATAATCTGTGGTCTCCTAACATTAATGTAAACATAACAAACAAAGCGTGAGTGTTGTATGGTGTCTCTAACTCTCATCCTTATCAAATATGTGGCTTTGCCCTCTGACCTTGCACTCCTCAACAAGGACAAGACAGTGACTCCCTAAATCAGCACTGAGTGGTCACAGCGGGAAGTGATAAAAGGTTTTTACTTCTGTCTTGCTTAAATTTAACAGTTTGAAACAAAATAATACCCTCTCTGGCATTCTCTTTTGCCTAAGGCAACCTTTGGATTCACAGAAATAAATCTGTGAATCCAAACTGTATTTTAGATGGTTGTAGCGTTAAAAATCAAACTGTGATCACAGCTATCTGCTGAATTCACCTGCTTTGTATTGAGCTGGCGCTCCTAAAATTCAGTATATGTGACTAAACTCCTGTCTGCACAGAATTAAGACAAGGTAATGTAATTCATGTACTATAAATTCTTTAGCTTTACACTTTTTCATACAAATTGATCCAGATCCTGAGGTTATCTCTAGTTATTGTGTTTCCACATTAGTTTTTGATCAGAGCAATGATGACAAACACATTTTGAGTAATCAAAAAGGGAACAATAAGGAAGTATAGTAGCACTTAATCACTAAGGTCTATGCACCAATAAAAGCTCAAAGTCAAATTTCAATGAGGGAGAGGCAGCTGTCCTTCTCATGGGTATTAGTTTCCAGCGCTGTGCGTTTTGCTCTTTTATTGTGGGAAGGCAGCAGCACGACCTGCAGACTCAGCAAATGGTAAAAAGAAGGATGAGGCTGTACTCCCTAAAGCCAATGGTATGGGGGGGATGGTGAATCCAAGACCACCGTAAACATTTAATCGCATGGGTCTACTGTATTATGGGGACGGTATTTATTGAAATAAGTCAAACTCTGGGTTCTGCAAAATACTAAAAATAGATGACCACGTGCATAACTTCTGCAGAAAATTCACTAAACTATGCATTTCCCCAATTCCTTATTTATGAGATTAAAAAGAAATACACAACGGGTCTTTGATTCCTCTTTAGGTTCTTACAAAGAAGCAGTGACTTTCAATGGGAATATTGGAAAATCTCTAAGAATACACATTCAATATTCATAATAAGTCCCCTTATTCCGAGACCTAATACTATGAATACATAAACTATATAAATGGAATTTAATGATGAAATAGTGTCTAAAAGCTACCATAGCCGAGTCTTTTCAGTCCATTTTGTACAGTAGCACCGGTTAGCACTATAGCTATGCCAATGTTAGCATTTAGTACAGCCGGGAATGAGTAAAGCTGATCAGAGGCAGTTAGTGGCAGGTCTTCTTGCGAAGGATGTGGCCTTTTATACTGCTCATCATTCGAAGTCTTTAACTTGCCCCTGTTTCAGCTAGAGCAAATTACTTTTTGAGTAAATTAAATGAATACATACATAAATAGACGATTGTAAAATTGTGTAAATGATTAACATACAGTATATACATTTATATATTTCATGTCTCATTTCATCTTGGTTTCTTCATGTACTTGAAGCTTCAGAGGATTAAATTGAAACTTCTAAACAGCCTAGGCCACTGACCAGGAGGGAAAGACAAAGAGCCAAGCTATAAGGAGCATTACATATATTATACAATTTGCCTTGCAGGCTCTCCATTACCACGTTTTTTTGCATGTTCGAAGACGACGGGTGACCATAAAGCCTGTTTTATGCTTCTGCGTCGAATAGACGGCGAAGCTACGCCGTCACTCCTGCGTAGACGCAAGCCCTACGCCGTAGCTCGACGTGCACCTCCAAAGAAATTGTAACTACAGCGTCGAGGCAACGCAGACCGCAGGGCTGTGATTGGTCAGAGGATACATGATTCCCAGAGTGTAGCTTTTCCGGTTTCCCCCTCCCGCTATACCGCCACTTTTAAAGTTTATTTTGAGTTTGTTTTCAACGATGGACCAAGTTGAGGAACGTTGGATTGAGGAAGTACGACAGTACGACCGACTGTACAATTCCTCCTCAGCGCACTACAAAGAAGCCAAATGGCACACATCTCGCGGAAAGAGATCGTTTGTTGTTCAACGTCGATTAGCTCCAGCTGCAACAACATTCTCTCTCTTTCGCTCGCCATTGTCAGAAATGAAAACGCGGAAACGGCGCACAGAACCAAAACAAACTAGCAGAGAGATTCGCGAACCCCACAGCCCCCCGTGCGTTCTGACGGTGAAATGCAACGCAACCCGACGCAGAAGCATAAAACGTCTCCTACGCCGTAGGGCTGACGCAGAAGCATAATGAGGCCTTGGGTAGAGATAGACTCGGGAGAACTTCGATGGAGACCAACCACAATCTCCATTTGAACCGAAGAATTTAAAAATTAATTTTAATTAAAATTAAGTTTCTTTCTTACTAATTTTTGCTGCAACAACCCAATTACATTTATTTATTATCTGCAATATTTCAGCGGTAGTTGTTGTTTGTGTGCGTGTGGATATTAATAAATTTGACTTGATTATGCTCCTGACAGGCTGTGATTAAACATTTTACTGCCCCCCCATCCCTTTGTTGCCGGCTTACTAGCTGGATGTTCCTTGTGGGTGATGGGGGAAAGAAACTGTTTATAAAAACACTTGCCACACTCCGCTGAGTCATTTGCTTCCACTGCAGCGAGGCCGCGTCGCGGCCGTCTCATTTATGGCCTCAATAATGTAGAGATCTATGTAAGGCGCTCCCTCACCCTTTTTTTTTTTTGCCCCCTCAGTGACAGTCAGCATTTGTCGCAGATGTCTGATTTGTTGAAATTGAACCGATGGCTCTATAGAATAATTAACTAAACCCCATTTGGCCCTTAGGAATTAGTTCCAATTATTACTGTAAATACATACATTTTACAGGAGGAGACGTCATACCATTTTCCCATCTGATATTAATCTGAAGTGACTGACAGTGTGGAGGGAGCTTGTCAAACATTTCCCTTAAGCTTTATGCAGCAATGCAGTGTAGAAGTACATAAGCAGCTAGTAAGCGGAGACAGAGTCAGAACAGTGTAAATACTGGTTACGTTTTTTTTTAGGTGGATCATAAAAATTAACGAGACCAAAACTGAAACTTTGTCATTTAGTTTTCAATGATTATCACGCAGAAGTTGGCTGATTACTGTGGTCGAATAATAAGACTTACAGTGGGTACGGAATGTTTATTTATTTTTATTTTAATTTTTATTTATTTCGCGCTGCAAAGCAGTCTGGAAACCATGGAGCAGATTTGCCCCTGAGATAGGGAACCAATCACTGAGCGGGGAGGGTGCAGCAAGACGATGACAGTTGAATATGTGCTGGCAGGATCTTGTTGACTCCTGTGCAACTGTCACCTCTAACAACTCTAACCTCTCTGATAAACTCAGTGTTTTTTTCGATAAAAACATGTCTGTAGAGTGGCCATTTTTAAACCTTCTACTCTCATGTTTGCCTTGCACAAACAGCAATAGTCGCTGAACGACATCTTGTACACATAACTCTCTGACCGATCACCTTCTTCCGCGTAGAACTTCTGTCGCTAGGAACAGGCGCATTTGACAGACATTCGTAGCGCCCAATAAACGGCTCTGGGCATTCGTAAACCCCGCCTCCAATACGAGGAAATGAACATGTGGTTTCCAGACCCAGTCTCATTTGAGATCAGGGTATGACGTTAGCCAGGCTAACAGCCATGTGTCTTCTTGGGAATGATGCAACAAGTTTTTGCACCTGGATTTGTGTATCTTCTGCTATTCTTCCTTGCAGATCCTCTCCAGTTCCGTCAGGTTGGATGGTGAACAGTCATTTTGAGGTCTCTCCAGGGCTCTGGCTGGGCCAGTCAAGAATGGTCACAGAGTTGTTCCGACGTCACTCCTTTGTTATTTTAGCTGTGTGCTTAGGGTCATTGTCTTGTTGGAAGGTGAACCTTTGGATTTACAGAGCACGCTGGATGAGGTTTTCTTCCAGGATATCTCTGTACTTGGCCGCTCTCATCTTTCCTTCAATTGCAACCAGTCGTCCTGTCCCTGCAGCTGAAAAAGACCCTCATAGCATAATGCTGCCACCACAATGTTTCACTGTTGGGATTGTATTGGGCAGGTGATGAGCAGTGCCTGGTTTTATCCACACATACCGCTTAGAATTAACGCCAAAAAGTTCAATCTTAGTCTCACCAGACCAGAGAATCTTATTTCTATCGTCTGGGAGTCCTTCATATGTTTTTTGGCAAACTGTGCAGGCTTTCACTCGGCCATAAAGCCCGGAATGGTGGAGGGCTGCAGTGATAGTTGACTTTGTGGAACGTTCTCCCAACTCCCTACTGCATCTCTGGAGCTCAGCCACAGTATCTTAGGGCTCTTCTCCAACGATTGCTCAGTTCGACAGGACGGCCAGGTCTAGAAAGAGTTCTGGTCGTCCCAAACTTCTTCCATTTAAGGATTATGAAATCTTGAGTGCTGCAAAAATTCTTTTGTTACCTCGGCCAGATCTGTGCCTGGCCACAATTCTGTCACTGAGTTCCTTCGACCTCATTATTCTCATTTGCTCTGACGTGCACTGAGCTGTAAGGTCTTATATAGACTAGTGTGTGCCTTTCCTAATCAAGTACAATCAGTTTTATTGAACACAGCAGGACTCCAATGAAGGAGTAAAACCATATCAAGGAGGATCAGAAGAAATGGACAGCTGTGACTTAAATTTTTTCAATTCAATTCATTTTATTTTGTATAGCCCAAAATCGCAAATTACAAATTTGCCTCGGAGGGCTTTACAGTCTGTACACATGCAACATCCTCCGTCCCAAGACCCTCACATCGGCACAGGAAAAACTCCCCAAAAAATGAAAAAAACCCTTTCAGGGAAAAAAGGGAAGAAACCTTAGGGAGAACGTCAGAGGAGGGATCCCTCTCCCGGGATGGACAGACTGCAATGGATGTCATGTGTACAGAATGACTCATACAGATGTAGAATACATTCAATTTCTATAACAGAAATTAATCAAAGAATTCCAAGTAGCCGGCCAGATGTATGACAGGACCACTGCAGGGGCCACCACCGTCAGATCGAACCACCATCCACAGAAGACTGTGGGGAGGGAAAGCAAAGATTTTAGGAAAGGGCAATAGTGATATGAATCATATTTAAAATTATGATGATGATGATGATGACATCAGCAGCAGGTGCCAGCAGGGCCACGGCCAGAGTCAGGACCAGGGTCCTGACCGAACTACGATCTGCAGAGACCTGCTCGGCGAGAAAGCACAAAGAACTCCCGGGAAGGAGCTGAATTAGTCATGTGCATTAATGCAACGTGGATTTTAGTAAAAGGGGAGAGAGAGAGAGAGAGAGAGAGAGAGAGAGAGAGAGAGAGAGAGAGAGAGAGAGAGAGAGAGAGAGAGAGAGAGAGAGAGAGAGAGAGGAGTTCGGTGTGTCCTAAAAAGTCCCCCGGCAGTTTAAGCCTATAGCAGCGTAACTAAGAGCTGGTCCAGGCAAACCTAAGCCAGCCCTAAATATAAGCGGTATCAAAGAGGAAAGTTTTGAGCTTTATCTTAAAGGAGCTGACTGAATCTGCCCCCCTGGACTGAAAGTGGAAGCTGGTTCCACAAAAGAGGAGCTTGATAACTGAAGGCTCTGCCTCCCATCCTACTTTTAATAACTCTAGGAACAACAAGTAACCCAGCATCTATAGAACGCAGCTGCCTTGCAGGGCAGTACGGTGTTACAAGCTCTTTAAGATAAGAAAGTGCCTCACCAGCAAGCGCCTTGTAGGTGAGGAGAAGAACCTTAAATTCTATTCTTGATTTAACAGGGAGCCAGTGCAAAGCAGACAATACAGGCGTGATATGGTCTCTTTTATTAGTTCTTGTTAATACACGTGCTGCAGCATTCTGAATGAACTGAAGAGGCTTAAGAGATTTACAAGAACACCCTGCAAACAAAGAATTACAGTAGTCCAGTCTGGAGGAAACAAATGCATGAACTAATTTTTCTGCATCACCTTGAGACAGGAAATTCCTGATTTTCGATATATTACGTAGATGAAAAAAGGCGGTCCTTGAAGTATTCTTTATGTGAGAGTTGAAGAACATATCCTGGTCGAAGAGAACTCCAAGATTCTTGACGGTGCTGCTGGATACCAGAGAAATTCCATCCATAGAAACTGTATCACGTGACAGCTGACTTCGAAGGCGCTCTGGGCCTATCAAGATAACTTCTGTTTTTTCTGAGTTTAGCATCAGGAAGTTGCAGGTCATCCAAGTTTTGATGTCTCCAAGACATTCTTGAAGTCTAACGAGCTGTTCGGTCTCCTCTGGCTTGATCGACAGATACAATTGAGTATCGTCTGCGTAACAATGGAAGTTGATGCGGTGTTTTCTGATAACGTCGCCCAAAGGAAGCATATAAAGGGTAAATAAAATGGGTCCAAGCACAGAACCTTGTGGGACTCCGTGACCAACATTGGTAGGTCTTCGAGGATTCTCCGTTTACAAGCACAAACTGGGATCGATCCGATAAATAGGATTTAAACCAGCTAAGTGCAGTTCCTTTAATACCAATCAAATGTTCTAGTCTCTGCAGCAAGATACGATGATCGATGGTGTCAAAGGCGGCACTGAGGTCCAGCAAGACAAGAAAAGAGACAAGTCCTTGGTCCGATGCAAGTAGGAGATCATTCGTAATTTTCACCAGGGCTGTTTCTGTGCTATGATGCACTCGAAATCCGGACTGAAAGTCCTCGAACAAAGCATTGCTCTGAAGAAAGTCACATAGTTGACTTGCGAACGGATTTCTCAAGGATCTTCGAGAGGAAGGGAAGATTAGAGATCGGTCTGTAGTTAGCCAACACCTCCGGAGCAAGAGTAGGTTTCTTAAGAAGAGGCTTAATTACAGCTATCTTGAAGGACTGTGGTACATGTCCTGTCAACAAGGACAGATTCATAATATCCAGTAAAGGCGTGCTAATTAAAGGAAAAACTTCCTTAAGCAGCTTCGTTGGAATAGGATCCAAGAGACAAGTAGAAGGTTTAGACTTCGAAATTGTAGAAGTCAGTTGATCCAGGGTGATGGAAGAGAAGCCATCCAAGTAGGCATCAGGGCCCACTGCTGCACCCAGGGTTCCTACATCCGAGGACGGGTCGGCACTAGTTGAGGGCAGGAGACCATCAATTTTCTCTTTGATAGTCCGAATCTTATCATTGAAGAAGTTCATGAAGTCGTTAATATGAGTGTCACAGCAAGAGTCTGAATACTTATGACCATGTTATATTTCCGTTTTTCTTTTTTAATACATTTTTAATTAATAAAGATTTCTACATTTCCGTCAAGATGGGGTGCTGAGTGTACATTAATGAGAAACAAAATTAACTTTTTGGATTTTAGAAAATAGCTGAAATGAAAACAAAGAGTGAATGTAAATGTAAAGGAGTCTGAATACTTTCCATACTGACTGTACATATTATTGTATGACGCCTAAACACAATATAAGAGTAACAGGATGAAAACAGTTTGGTCACAAAAGGGACTACTCCCTTTTGGTTAAAAAATCTACCAAATAGAAATCACCTTCAATCTTTTCGAGTTGATTACTAACTGTGGCGGCCCCGCTCAACCCCAGCGCCTGGGAAGATGCCAGCTGGAGGCAATCAACCTCCAGCTGGACTAACGAGGTGCCTCTCCCAGGTGAAAAGGAAAACACGGGAGAGGCACAGGAGGAGAAGAAGAGCACATGGAGACACGACGTCGCGCGCAAGCGATGGCGGCGTGTGGAATAAATAAAAGACTTGCGTACACGTTCTCCGCGTCTCAGGCGTCCTCATTCCGGGTCCCCTGAGTACCCACCCCGTTACACTAACATTAAAGCTAATATTTTTTTTTACACATGAAACTGTGTTTAAATATGAAAATAAGCCACAATGCAAGGCAAATGTTTGATCAATTCAGAATATATATGGCAAGTGTGACAAACGTGCAAACAAATGAGAAACCAGGAAGGGGACAGATACTTTGTCACTCTATTATATTTATGTCATCTACAATAACAGCCAATATGTACTAATAATAAGCTCTACATTGTTATGCTTAGCATCGTACATCGACCGACATCGAAAGCTGGTCCTGTCGGTTGACCCTGTTTGCGTACCACCTGAAAATGTGTTTTCTAAAAAGATGCGCCGCACTTGAGGGTGTTAGCCAGGGTCCACTAGCCGTTGGTCGCCTCACAGGTAAAAGATGAAAAAAGAGACTCCCTCACCCATTGCACACAAGTCCCCACAGGCAGGCCGGCACACGTATGCGTTTGTGAGTTTATGTGTGTGACAGCCTGCCGTGCGTCATGCTGCTGTGGGGCTATTCCTGGGGAACAAGGCAGCAAACACGCACAGTAAGCGGGGAGCGATGAGTCACTGGATCCTCCAGTGGGGATTTGACGTGCTATGGTGCTGCAAGTTTCCATCAAATAACTTCCATCAGTTAAACATTGTTGGGCCCAAAACACACCTTTGTAACCAACATCGACCCAGCTGGAACAAAACATGATATTATGAATGACCCCATTGGGCAAATACAGTCACTGCAGCAGTGATTTTAGAGATGGCATTTCAATTTTAGTCTATAAAGTGAAAGGGTAAAACCTAAAAGTGTTTAATGTGGAACGAAATAAGTCATACTGTGTGGAGTAGCAGCAACAAGGATATACACAAGATGTGCAGATATGTCATTAGCACGTCTAAAGCACTACATTAAAAGCACATGTCGTGGAAATGTTTCAATACATATTCAGTACCCCTAATAAGCTTAATTACTGTTATAGCTGCTAGTACTGCAAACTGAACATTTTAAAGAGGGAATATCTACTAAAGCATCCCTTTATATTTGTTAACAATATAATAAGATGTCGTTTGGATAGAAATCCAGTGTATAAGCAGTGTGATGCCCACTGCTGAGTCTCCACCTTCTCCATTTAGCATAAATTCTCTCTAATGTGAAATACATCTGGATCCACTATTTATCTGGTTACTATGTGCCTAATGGAAAGTTTAGCATTTTTCAGAAATAAAGATTTATTGCAGATAATGTAAACATGGATAAATATGGATGTTTTACATCCCAAAACAAAAATGTGGTTGGTAAGTGTACGGTTTTAAGGATATGGATTTTTTTTTTCTTCCTGTTAAAGTTTGGTTCTGGGCTGGGTTGTTCCTGTGCCTATGTGGCAATGTGTTATGATTGGAAACCTCTAGAAGTATAGGTGTAACCTTTTAAGAGCTGTCACCGTACTTCTGGTTCTAATTTAAACCAATAGCCGGCAAAGATTGAGCCTGTGGGACCCACATCTTAGAGGGCTAGGCGGCTACTCATTGAGCAGAAATATTGGCTTACAATATGTGACTCATGTTTTGTATCATAGATGAACTCCTCCCTGATCATATAAAGTCCCCCACTGTTCAATGTGCAGCTTTCAGCCGGCAGGGGCCTTAAGCGTTCGGTCGTCTAAGCCAAACCAAATACCTTTACTGAGTCATTTTTGCATAAATGTTTTTCTTCAGTTACCGTTGAATCGTTTTTGTTAATATACGCTTTTGTTGCTTCAATGTTTTCATTGATGCATTATTAAAACATTCCGGTGATGACATAACCTCAGGTCTATAAACAGGCACCATAAAACACATGAGATGAAAATTAGAAAGAAATCAGGTTTTCCCTACAGGCATATCAAGCTGTGTTAACCAACTACATTCTAAAGAAAGACAGTTTCTCATTTCTAACGAGAGCATATTCGTGTTGTAAACCAACATGTGGTGTATAAACACAGTAAAAGCATGGGTACCTCCATTAGCATTCCGCAGGGTCAGCCGTTGCGTTCATTTGTATTCTCTGTGCCAGCCCGTAAACGCTTGTGAGGTTGCATTGGACCACCCATCAGCAAAGTGGCCATCAAGAAGAAAGTGCTTTGCATGCTTGTGATCCTAATGGAAACAAATGACAAACATAGCATTTAGGTCCTTGAGATTAAAGGAGCAGGATGAGTAAAATGTAAAGAGTGGAAGAACTGGAGAGATTTGACATAGAGAAATGAACACAAACACTTTAGCTGATGATTTAGTAAGTATCCATGCTGTAGTCAAGAGGCATTTGCACGTGGTTATGCCTTGTTATTGTGTCCACAGGTATTGAAGCTTTTGCGCAGTTCTTATTTTTATTTTATATTTTGCATCCTGCAGTGTTCACAGCACATTTACAGGGGAGAAAGCCACAAGCTTTTCTTTAAAGGCACACTATGCAACATTTTTCAGTTAATTAATGTTCCATACCGTTTTGGATGATTAAATTAGTCATTTCAGGTGGAACAAAGGTTTTCTCGGCCGCCGTGGGGGTCGAGACCGTAGTGTGTCGGGTGTCGGGTCTCCCCCACAGGCTCTGACGTGCCGTCATTGCGAAAGTCTTGCTTTACGGCATGAGACGGGAGGCTGCGGGCTTCAGCCATACACTCTTGGGCTCGTAGCGCAGTGGCGATATTTGTGCAGTTATTATGGCGGAACCAGCGACAAAACAGCGAAAGCCCACGTCGGAGCAGGCAAGAAAGAGGAAAAGGGCTCTGGACAGAGAGAAGACTCGTACACGGGTGAACATCAGGCAAGCCTTTTCCGAATGGCGAGAGCTAAAAGAGAAAGAAGGCTGATGCGGACCTGCGTTTCTGCTGATGTGATTGTAAGTAATATTGGAATGGTTTCTACCAATAATGTATGAAAACATGCTACGGGGGGTGGGGGGGGTTGGTAGCGGTCGCTAACCGCCGCGTAAACTTTGCATTCACTCGCGCAACGTTAGCAGCAGTGTTGGGCAAGTTACTTTAAAAAAGTAATTACAGTTACTCACTACTTGTTCAAAAAGTAACTGAGTTAGTAACTGAATTACTCTACAATAAAAGTAACTCGTTACCAGGGAAAGTAACTATTTGCGTTACTGTTAAAAAATTAGAGTTGCTTACAACGGATGTCGACAAAGTTTTTGCTCCTGGATATAATGTACACATCACTCGCACGTTTTTGCCTTTGACCGCAATGAATTTGAAATAGTGGTTATATCTCCACCTTGAAAATACTGTAGCGTGTATTAAGTTCCTAAATGTGTACATGGTTCTGATTACTCTATTACTTGGGCCGGGGTTGGGGTACCGCCCCTTCCGGCGTAATGTGTGTAGTTTTTGGCTGTTTATTGGCACAGAATGTTACAACTGGTGTCAGAAGAAAACTTAGTCGGATTCTAATGACGTAGTCGACCGCTCGGGCATCGGCGGACTTCTGTTTGGAGGACGCTTTTTCTGGTGGAGATGGAGCGTTCTTTTGTCAGAGGTTTTATGTCAAGAAGGAGGAGGAGGGCAACGAGTACGGATATTCTCATCCGGTTCAAGTGCTGGGAGTGCTATTTTGAATGGTAATGTTATTGGGCTATTGAGGTAAAGAGCTAGAGAGCTGTGTTGGTTGTAGTATGCACGTGGAAAATGAAACGTTGCATTTCCTATTATTTCAGGTTTATTAGCTGGTTCCGTTTAGAAAAAAACAAACTGATGTGGAATACTGAGTAATAGCACCTCCTGATTTCAATGCTACCTAATGCCATTTCGGCTCAATAGCTTCCCCTACACATATTCATAACGCAGCCAGCCAACTGCTTTGATGCACGTGCACTCATTTGGACGCCACAGGTTTGTGCATATTTCTCCTGCATATCAGCAGAATGAAACAAACTCATCAAGTTGGTCAAATGTCCCACTGTGACTGACATGATTGGACCTCTGTCCACACCCTCACTGGAGAGAAAAGGTCCACTTGATAAAAGTACAGGTCATACAGCATTTGTAGTTCTCGAGTTATTATTTTCTGATGGAGCAGAAGTGGCGCGATAAGTTGCTCAACTCTGCATTGACTGAATGGACGTAATTTTACATATTTTAGTGACGTTTTATTCTCTAATTGTCAAATCAGATTGTAGCTCAGAGATAAGGACACAGACTTAGACACCAGAGTTCTGGGTTTGATTCCTGGCTGGCACTGGCCTTTTTTTTCTCATTTTCTTTTTTCAGATGCAGTATGCAAGAGGCTTAAATTATCCAAAACCGTTGCCTCATCGCGACAGCACAACGTTGAGGTCCAATCATCAACAGAAGCTTTGTAACAAAGCCCTGAACGCTTTCAGAGTAATGATGACAAATTCATCCAAACTGCACATTTTCTGTGATTCATTTTCCAGTGTTTCCAGTTTAAAACAGATATTGTGATATCTTATGGGTTTCATAATTATTGAAATCAAAACCACACATTTAGGATCGCCCGTGCTGTTCAGCATTAGACACAAGGAGCAGCTGAGTCCGATGTGAATGTCTTTAGTTGCCCAGGAATATGTTCAAAAAGCAATATACAGGCGAAATGTAAACTTGTATATAAACAGATATTCAAATATTTAAAAATTCACCATCTGAAGAATTTTCATATCAAAAACCTATTTCCAGGTAACATATCCAACAGTGATCAATACTGTAGTAAAGAAAGCTACCAAATCAAACTCCTGCAGACGATAAGTAAGGGCAGTATTGTCATCTTAGGTATTCTCTGGGGACCATGAAGGTCTGTGCACAACATCGCTATGCATGCAAAAGTTTGACATTTTGTTCTAATTAGTTTTACCAATAAAGTGAGCCACAGACCAAACATCAGTAGGCATGCTGCTAGCATAGACGTAGATAAAAAGGGAGAAAGGGAGTGTGACGTGTTATGCAATCCAATGACTCTTTTGTGATGCAATGGAGCTTTATATTCTGTATTTCACACACAGAAAAGAATGCCTCGTCCTCAGGTGTTGACTTTGGGTGCTCTGGCTTCCTGCGAGTGAAAAAAGCTTGACAGCAGCAGTGTGACATGGCGCACTCTTTTCACATGTGTGTAGGGAGTATACAAACTCTGATTTTTTGCTGTGCCCCGGGACCACGTGCAGTGTGTGTACAACCTTGTTATCGCTTCCTGTGATTTGACAAGTCATATCCCACATACACCGCCACCACCCTCTAAGTTGAAGTTACCGCTCTTTCTACTTTAAATTCCCTGTTTTTTTAGATATTGTTGACGCTCGCCCTACATATCAAAATCCTGACCCCAAAGCCTCAGGTCTCAATAGCTGTCGTCTTACCTCAGATCACCTGAGGTTGGGGGGGATAAAACACAGGACACAAAAACAAAGAGCAGCGACGGAGGAAAGACAAAAAAAACAGATGAGAAGGAGATTCCAGACAACATGGGGCATAACAAAATAAGTAAAGTTACTAAAAGGCAAAGAAGTTTGTCAAAAAGGCCTGAATTAAAAAACATTTTTTTACAACCATTTAGTTCGCATATGGATGGTAGGGAGATGCACGTCCATGACATGCTTTGAATGCTGTCTCAAGCTGGTAACTATTACTTTACTGCCTGCATTATGGTCTAAAAGAGGCAGTGCATATTAACAATGAATGAACAAACAATTTACAGCAAACTGGTTCAAAATTGTCCAGATAGACAAAGTAGTTCTAGAGTTATTACACTTTTTTTAATGGGTTTGCTATTTTAGGAGCATAGGCCCAAAAATTGCAGAGGCAGGGTATTACACTTTTTCTCAATTGTTTACACACAAATACTGGTACTTGACACACAATGACCACACCATGCACCAACCCCGTGAACCAATTCTGCTAAACTACAAGGACAATTCCTGCTTTACACTCAAATTGCAGTTCTAAAACACACTTTTTTCAAAACACTACACACAATTCTCTGCATTTGGCACAATTTTCATGAAGAAAAATCTTGTTTTCACAAGGAATACGCTGTCATTCAAAATTCTAAAGTCAATTGCCCTCCTCTGCACACTGACTCATCACCTGTCACGCAGTATTAGAATTAGCAATCAGGATATATGTGACACTTAGATTGCACATAAGTGGACCTTATTTAACTAATTAACAGTTTAACGTATGTGACGTCTGATGGTAATTGGTTGCACCAGATCTTATTTAGATGCTTAATAGCAAAGGGGGTGAATACATATGCACGCACCATTTTTCAGTTATTTTTTCATTTCACTTCACCAATTTGGACTATTTTGTGTATGTCCACTACATTAAAACCAAAATAAAAATCAATTTTAATTCAGAGTTGTAAGGCAACAAAATAGGAAAAGCGCCAAGGGGGGATACCTTTGCAACGCACTGTACATTTGCATGTGCAACACAAGGACACACCCCGGGAGAACGATTATTGATGGTCATATTAGACAAGTCTTAAACTTGAGCCAGTTGATTCTTTTGAGTTTTCCTCCTTGTCAGTTGCCGGACAAAAGTAGCTGAGCCATTGTTCTGGTGGACCTGCTCCCAAAGCACCTGTCAACCCAAAATACAAATGAGGCAGAAAAAGAACTACAAGGTGCTACAGATATTTAGTTGATAAGCCAAGCAACGTGTAAATAGATGTGTCGAGATGCAAAACATATGATTAAATAATTGCCAAACGCTTGCAAAAAGTTTTTTAAAAACTCCCAAGTGTGCGTGTCCTCAGTGGCTTCATGTAACCAGGCCATGACATTCTAGAAAGTTCACAGACTCTTAATGAGATTGAGGTCTGTGCAGGAGGCCAGCGGGAGAGAGGGAAGGAATAGGTTACACACACACAGCAGAGGTGTGGCCACAAATACACAAGTAAATGAACCTCTCTGTATTCTTCAATGTGATACAAGCCTGAACACATGCATGGTAACACGTACACATATTTAAACAGTATCATCCGATGCCGGAGGAAGAACAGGTGATCCCCTGGGTTCCTTTTCGAGGATCCATTTCCACTGTAAAGAATATCAAGTAAACAGCGGCTGGTTAGTTAAAATGCTGTTGATTAGTGTGTGCACACGTGAGCGTGGGTGTAAGTGTGTGGAATTGCGTGCAGTCTTTCACGACAAGCTCATGACAATTTAATGGATTAATCAAAGCTTATGGGTTTGTAGTTGCGTCGTGTTCGGGCTTGTGGTGGCTCGATGCAGGGGGTAAGAAACACTTACCTGAAAAAAACAAAAGGGGCCAATGCACCGCTCTATGTTGAAATAGGGTGGACAGACTTTACTGCCAGCCTATAATGTGTGTGGTGAGGCTGTAACATTTACAGAGATAAAACCGGAAGCCAATTAGAAACATACTGTATATAAATATATAAAAACGGGGAGACAAAATCCAATAGGCGAACCTCGGTGCCATAGCACACAAACCGATGGTTGACATTGTGTCTATCTTCCAACTATCTATTCCTTCTCCGAAGATGAGTAGGCTTGACGCATGACTTTTATGTGTTCCAACTCTGTCTCCTGTTTGCAAATAAATACCCTGTTATAATGATTTTACACCAGTGATGTGTGACACAGGGGAGGAGAAAAACATTGAACACCACAGCAAGGACAGAAGTGTGTGTGTTTGTGTGTGTGTGTGTGTTCGATAACACAGAAGTTCAGATGCTGGAGCATATATCTGAGTATACCCACGGATCACTAACATAAATTGAATCTGGCTTGCGCTGGAACAGTGTTAAGATTTTCCATAGCTCTGCTTTATACTGATCGATTTTTTTGTGTTCCTTTTTACATTCAAATATGCACTACTAGTGCTAACAAGATTATGGTTCGCATCATATATGACCTTAGATACTTAAGATGTTTGGTGGCCTATATTGAAAAATTGGCTTCAATCGAGTGCACTATAAATGGAAGTGGATCTTATTATTTGGGCATTCATCACCATTTATTTTGTGACGCAAGTTTTCTCCAAAGTGGCAGAGCATTAGGTTATAATTTGAGGAAACTAATGATGAGTCTGAAATTCATCAAAAAATCTAAATATATGATTAAGCCAACATCCCTAACATCATTGGGGTTGGTTTATCACACAGCAAATGAAATATGCTGTGTATTTAATGACTTGGCTGTTAGGCCTTGCAGTGAGGAATATTTTATGGCAACTAAAATTAATTCCGTGAAATGTCCAAACAGTAATTATGGTAATAATGTCTGGCAATACATTTACAAATTATTCTATCTACTTGATCATATCAATCTGCATAATATTTCATGCCAATATGCATATTTAACATTGCACAACAGCAATTTGAACCAAGGACGATTAAACAATCGTCTTTTAATTTACAGAAGCTCTATTCTATATTTAACAATAGGTAATATGGCTATATACAGCATGTAAATCACATGTGCTGGTCTACATAATAATTATGGCAAAGCGGTATGACTGAAATAAATTTCCCAGATTTCTGTTGTTTCTTGTAATGGAATCAGGTATCAATTCATTATGAATATAAATAAACAAGTAAACAACAATGAATGGCAAATGCATTCACATTTTATTTGAATAAAGTGCAAACACTACTGTAGCAGTGTAGCAGAAAAAAACCCGTATTAGTGATATACACAAAAAACACCCCTGCAATAATGGTTTCCCCCTACCAACCCCCGACAAACCCCCCCTCTATTTTAACCCGTGTGGAACATTCCGTCGGATTTGCCGTGAAACCCGGAATTTGAATCGGGGCTCGGGACGGCGGACCTGCATACTGCGTGAGCACGTCACGGCTCAGTCCGCGAAAGCCTTTATCATTAAAAGTGCTAAGAAAAAAGTCTGACGTGCTTAAATCCAATGGGTTATTTCCTAGTATCGATAAAAACGATTTTAGATCGATCTATGTCGTCCATATGACCAACTCGTCGAGCACAGAGCGATGTAGTTGGATCGGAGGAATAAAAATCGATACATCGATGTAACAGCTGAATCGTTACACCCCTACGCTGAAGCCATAATTTACTTAATTGTTGTGTCTACAATAAGTAATAATATTAACAATTGAAAAATAAACTGTGTTTGAAAGTTAATGACCAATTGCATGGGGATACTCTCCCACCCATAGAGGGCCTTCAGCACTTAAAGTACAGGAAGTCCACAGTCCTGTGATTAGAAAGGATATCCCTTACCCAATAAGGACTGACGGCTTGATGACCCCAGGAGCTCCAAACGCAGCTATCCAAATTGAGCGTCAGCGTCAGTTCTGGCAGGCCAAGACGTTGCTAACGCTATTGGCCAACACACGGTCTCATCAGCTGATCTGCTCCAGCTGACCCGCATCAGCTGATTTGGATTAGCGCACCAGCTGGTCAACACCCCACCCCCCCCTCCTTCCCCTGCTAATGGCTACACTCAAATAGGGCGCCCTATTTAAAGCAGATTCAGTTTTTCTCCTACCTGCTTGCGGCTCGCTTCTCTGCCGTCCACCACCTCCCCAGCTCCTCCTCGTCATGCATAACGTGTTGGCATTTGCTTCTATGTCATCGTTGCCGCTCTGTTCATGTGGGGGAATAGCTCAGCTCGCACAGTCCTAAAACAGTGTGAGCGTTCCCTAATGCCGCTGCTGTCCTCTGACTCCCTGCTATTTCATGGTGCTCATGAAAGGTCGGAGGACTCCCTGAACAGAGCCACACCGCCAAAGATTTAATTCTGAACTCAATACTGGATGCAATCTATAATAAAAAGTTTCCTAAATCATTTTTATCGTCATGCGTGTTCTTGACTTAATGGACCTGACAGAACTGTGCATAACTGCAAGGTAACTTGAACAGCTACCAATGACACTGCACGGCTACCTGGTACATGTGAAAAGTTCAGGAAGGGCTTGAATATAATCCAGTGCCTACCTTCCCTCTAGCAGATGAATGATCTGTAAAAACGTTCAAAGCAATTTGGTATGATAATCCTCAAATAGTAAATATATTATTTAAGGAAAATGTACCATTGAAATTATTCCGGTTATTTCATGCATATATACCGGTACGATTGTAACAATTTAAATAAAAGATTGCAAAAAAAGGTTATAAAATCTCAATCATATACTAGCACTAAATGGCTAGTAGTAACTAGCAACTCCACCTGCTTTCCTCCTGCAGTTTGCTCTCAACTCTCCGTCATTTGACAGGTTGTGTTTGAAGTTCCCAAGAATCTCCCGACATTTAGCCAGGGCGTTTAACAAACCACTGTCTTTAAGGAAAACTGTAGTGGATCTCTGCAGACTATGTGCCCCGTAGGGTACGTGTTGAAATGGAGGTAGCATAGCAGCTACTAACATGTTACAGGCACTATCTTTCAAAAGTGGTCAGTTTGCCACCAACCCCCCTTCTGTTTGACACATGGAGGAATTCCTCTGCACAGTTCTCACGCATATATTGTTTACTTCCAATGCAAAAAGCTCTCGCCATCTTCAACTACCTTCTCAGTCTCTCAAATCTAAATGACTGCAGGCACGTGTCAGGGGTCAGCGCACCCCGGAAATAAACAGTTGCATTAACATTGACATCCCTGCCGTTCATACTTATTATTCAAAGTTTCCATTGTATTTATCATATTCATTATTTTTTAAAGGGCAACATTTCACCTATTATTGTGGATCAAGAAATGTACTGTGTTACGCTCCAGCTCCCCCAGAAGGGAGGGGCCCTGCTGACCCACTGCTGCTCGGGGCCACCGATGGCAGGAAAAGTTGTGTAGTGGTGCAAACACAGAAAACAAATTCCAGGTACCGTACAAGTTATTATTTTTGTATATACAGATATATAGACACGGTAAGTGTAGTAATAATAATAATATAATAATAGTAATAATAATAAACAATACTTTCTGGGAGGAGGGGAGGGCTGGACGGACCAAAGAAAAGAAATAAACAAAACTGTCCCAACTACTAACCCCGCTCCCCTAATAGATATTCTTCCTGGCACACGATCAAGGCGCCCTAACCAAACTTACAGTTGGCGGTCCGCCCAGGTCTAACTAGTGTTTCTAGACAGGAGAGGAATACCTACGGGTGATGTATACCCCGGGGTAGCTCTAAATCTACTCCCCAACTCCCTGTGAACAAAAGAGAAAACAAATTGTCATGATTTACAAACAAACAAAAAGGAACACAAGCTATCGTATATAATACAATAGGTTAGTATTTCAATGTGTTTGCCCTACACCAGGTACAAACCAAAACCAATCCGAATTTGGCAACACCGGCGTCTGAAACCAACAGGAGAGCGCCACCCCCAGCTGGTCCACAACTGGGCTTTTCAAAGACCCCAGCCAGCTGCAACCACTGATGAGTGGGTGGAGCTCCAGGTACCAATCAGCCACAGATGACACCCCACCTGGAAAAAAAAACACATCCACACACAAACCACAAGCAACCCCCTAACAAGAATAATTTAACAAACAAACCCAGAACACTGGGGACGTAACATACTGTCATCATAAAAAAGTACACCTCGAACTACCAACCACAAGAAAAGTGTTCTTTTAATCTTACCATGTGGCATAGGTCATGGTTTATGTAAACGCCTGCGAGATTATATAGCCACATGACTCTGACCGGCACAAACACCTTTATCGTTATATCCAAAAATGATGCATGAAGAGTGACTATTGTGGCATTGAGGACGTACTAGAAGTATTTTTGGAGTTTGGGGAGTTGAAGGGCGTGGTTTCTGACCGTAACATCTGGCGTCAGATGTGCCAAGATGGGACAAAGGCACTGGAGGAGGACAGGACAGACCCTAAAGAAGGCAGAAAAGAAAAATAATTAAGGTTGCCAGCACCACCACTATGGCATACAAATGTCCCACCTGCAACAAGACCTGTGGATCCAGGATCAGACTACACAGTCACCAGAAAACTCACCGCTGAAAGGCAGAAGTGGACGTCATCATTGGCTTCGGTGGACAACTGAAAGCAAGTAATCTCAGGCGTTCCCACTCCGCTGATGCCTCTCTACCACGCCCACTTACAGACACCAGCGAGGGGCAGAAAGGTTCAGCACATTTCAAAAATGATTTGAAAAACTCACGAAATATAAATATAGATATTGAAAAATATCTTTTAAAAAGTTTAAGACATAAAAATAATGTTTTTTAGAATTTGATTTATATTAACTCAATCATAAGATGTAAAAGGCTGAAAAGTCTTAGCATCCTTAAGGAGCTGAAAAGCATTCCAACAAATGGGATTCCCCAATTGAAGGTAGCTATGTAGAACTGAAAGTGAAGTAATTCATGTTGAATACTTAATTTAAAATCAGTGAGTAAGATAATTCAATTCATTTTATTTTCTTTAGCCCAAAATCGCAAATTACAAATTTGCCTCGGAGGGCTTCACAGTCTGTACACATGCAACATCCTCTGTCCCAAGACCCTCACATCGGCACAGGAAAAACTCCCCAAAAAATGAAAAAAACCCTTCCAGGGAAAAAAGGGAAGAAACCTTAGGGAGAACGTCAGAGGAGGGATCCCTCTCCCGGGATGGACAGACTGCAATGGATGTCATGTGTACAGAATGACTCATATAGATGTAGAATACATTAAACTTCTATAACAGAAATTATTCAAAGAATTCCAAGTAGCCGGCGTAACAATGGAAGTTGATGCGGTGTTTTCTGATAACGTCGCCCAGAAGAAGTTCATAAAGTCGTTACTGCTGAGGTCCAGAGGAATACATGGCTCAACAGAGCTGTGACTCTCTGTCAGCCTAGCCACAGTGCTGAAGAGAAACCTGGAGTTGTTTTTATTTTTCTCTATTAGTGATGAGTAATAAGATCCTCTTGCGCTCCGGAGAGCCTTCTTATATGTTTTAAGGCTGTCTTGCCAGACTAGCCTAGATCCTTCTGATTTGGTGGAACGCCATAGTCGTTCAAGCTTCCGTACAGTTTGCTTTAAGTTGCGGGTTTGAGGGTTATACCAAGGTGCAAACTTCCTACTTGTTGCCATTCTTTTTTTCAGAGGAGCAATAGCGTCCAGCGTCGCTCTCAGAGAGTCCGTAGCAGTATCGGGAAGATTATCGATTTGGGACGGACTGAAGTTTTCATAGGAGTCGTCCGGTATCTTGAAACAGGACACTGAACTTAGAGCAGAAGGAATCGCTTCTTTAAATGAAGCTACAGCGGTATCCGATAGGCATCGACTGTAGAAACCTTTGGCAGAAGGAGGTTCCGGTAGTAGAAATTTGAAGGTTATCAGACAATGGTCCGACAAAAGAGGGTTCTGTGGAAAGATTGTTAAATGTTCTATCTCAATACCATACACAAGAACCAAGTCATGTGTGTGGTTAAAGCAATGAGTTGGTTTATTTACCCTCTGAATCTAATAATGAAAGAAATGAAGTACCAAGGCTGTCGTTATCGACATCCACGTGAATGTTGAAATCACCCACTATAATTACCTTGTCCGTTTTAAGGCCCAAACTCGTTAAGAACTGTGAAACTTCATATAAAAATTCTGAATAATTCTGTACACTATTAGAAAGAGAACCGGCTGGAATATTTTACAGGTTGGTTGCGAAAGACTGAGAACCAGGCTTTCAAATGAGTTATAATCTAGTTTAGGTAGAAAGTTTATTAAAAGGCAGGAGTTATAAATAGCTGCTACTCCACCCCCTCGGCCTGTGCCTCGAGGGATATGAGTATTAACATGACTCGGAGGAGTCGCTTCATTTAAGGTAAAATATTCCCCATCTGACATCCATGTTTCAGTAAGACAAAATACATCAACATGGAGATCAGATAGATAGAGATAGAGATTATTATTAGTTCATTTACTAAAACAGCTTTAGATGACAGAGATCTAATATTCAAAAGTAACTTTAACTATTTTGTTGCACTGTTGCATTACTGGTTTTAACTTTAATTAAGTTATTTAATATAACTCATCGGTTGTTTACCTTTAATTTAACAAAAGGTGTCCGTGGGGCAGATACGGTCTCTATAGGGTTAATTATAGGGTTAAATAGCAGATACGGTCTCCATAGGGTTAAAGATAGGCTTAAATAGTTGCCTCTTTCACTACGACTATCTGCAATGTCTTCAGACATTTCAAAAGGAAAGCAGTTTCTATTCAGGTTTTTCAAGCGAGCGACCCTTTAATCATTCGGACATGGCAGATTCTTACACCCACGCGCAGAATGAGGTTTCCCAAGGTAAACTGTAAGCCATTTAAAGAGGAAGGAAAACATGCTACCGAGAGAAACGTCAATCAAACACAATGAGGTTAGAGCACCAACTTCGAATGATATCAGCCAATTAAATGGGCCTCACCGATATGGGTTAGGAAGTGCATGCTACCTCTGCTGTACTGTTTAGACTAGAGTAACCTGAGTTACCAGTGCAAACGAATCCGTGTATCATTCGTTAATTCGTTTTTCAAAATAAAACCAAAACTGAAAGCTGCATACTTTACAGCGCTCCCCCGCCCACACCTCGCCGCATGGACTGCTTGACTACTCCCCACCAGGGAGGGAGTGGGGGCCCTCGCTCCCGGCGCGACTGTTGAGCGGGGCGGACTGTCCGCAGTGCGCTGAAAACGTGTATAGCGTTGCCAGGGCAGGGACCGGCTCTCGTAAAAGGCGTCAGCGGTCAGTGGCGATGTCGGCAACCCACCCGACCCGTCTTGAAACACGGACCAAGGAGTCTAACGCGTGTGCGAGTCAGAGGGCTCGGTACGAAACCCCGTGGCGCGATGAAAGCGAGCGCCGGCCCGTCTCGGGAAGGTGGAGCGATATAAAAACTGGATGAAAAGCTCGTTATCCGTTTTTTCCATTTTTCATTTGAGCACACAATTGCAAATGGGAAAAACGAGTTATCCGTTATTTCCTTTTTGGTTTTGGAAACGAATATTGAGGAAATAAGTCATATATTTGTTTTTGGAGTTTGTTTTATTTTGAAAAACGAATGGTACACGGATTCAAACGTCTACCCCGCTACTGAACAACATCTTGTCATGCTTGACCAATCAATGTACCAATGCCCACCACGTTGTCGGTGGGGGTTTGGTATCATCTGTATCTGTTTTGAGGGTTATTTGTACTTCTTTGTTGGGGCTTTTTGAAAGAGGTTAATCACTAAATATTGCTATATAATACAGATGTTCTATTGTAACAATGTCTCTCCCCCTTTGTTTTGAAATGCAGTTCTATTTCAGTTTATGTAAACTTCATGTTGCCTATCCAGCACCCAGTTTAATGACCTGTTATGTCAGTTACGTGGCAGCGTCTCTCGGCTAAACACAAATAACTGTTTGATTGTATTTTTATGCAAGGGCATTTTGGATGTTTTATGGTTTACATTGACTTAAAGAAGATGACAATTATTAGTGTATTAGTTTAATGGTTTAAAAATGGAATCAGCAGTCTTCTACTTTGTAACATCCTTAAAACAATGTCTGACGAGAAAAAAAATAAGGAGCGCCCAGGCAATCAGATTGGTCATGATACAAGAATGCACCCAAAACCTCTCACTGTCCGCAAGGTGCAGCAACTCAATCTTGGACCAGGAGTTGCAACAACAAGACGGTTTAAATGGAATTGTTAACACTTTCCCTCCAATTTCTCAGGGTAGTTTAAAAACTGGGAAGGGGTGTGTTTGTTATTGCATTTGTCCCTTTGATGCATTCCAAATCCCACCCTCCAAACCCTTTTTTTGTAGTGCTTGGGCACCACGCCAAATCCTCATTCAGTTGGTCGCATGGTCCTTGCTAGTGTATATCATACTTTTATTTTGTCCCAGTTTGCTGCAGTACTTTTCTCGCCAGTCTACCGCTGGCCAGGAAAATCACAGGTCATTTGGCTGGAGTTCAATGGCCACTATACAGCCCAACACCCAACAAAGGTGGCATTCATTATTTTAATAACCACGCGCTCGGGGCAGTCATTGATTTATTAGTGGAGAGGAAAATAATCTGATGCGGAGAGACCTGGTGATGCAGAGCGATACTGAGAGGGATTGGCAGGGAGAAAGGGCAATGCAGCAGCTAGAAATGAATTAATGATGAACTGTTGGCCGCTTACAAAAGAAAAAATAAATCGGGTCTGAAATAAAGTCGGAATCTCCAAACTTTAACCAGGTCCTTGTTTAGTGCTGTCACGTTGCAGTCACTTTGATGTAGTTTTATCCTTTGTCTTCACTTACAGGGTTCATACAATCATAAAAAGTCATTGAATTTTAAAATAGTTCTTACCAGGCCTGGAAAAGAGCTTTAAAAAAAAATCCCTAAAGTTTTTGCAAGGTCATATCTTTTCTTGTTAGAAGGCACACTATGCAACATTTCAGTTAATTAATGTGTTCCACAGCGTTTTGGATAATTACAGTTTTTGGTCCAATGGTCCATTAACAGTCCACCGTACAATTGTTTTGATGGCATAAGGTCGTTCACGCTGCGGATCATTCTAATGGTTCATTTCTAATGGTTCCAAGGCCTTTGGCACATTTGTTCCTATTAGCAGCTTGATTTCTGCGTCGATCTCCGGAAGATGAACATGTCGCAAGTGAGGCCATCTCTGAAGATCCTGTTGATGTGGAATATTTCCCTTATTGACAGGCATACTCTCCTGAGTGAAAGTACTTGGCAGTTCGCGAAATATCTCGCTATCCAGACCAGCCACCTCAAGACCTGTGACTATTTGGGTGTTCACGACCTTCTCTTGACCCATAGTACGTAAAAGGATACGAGTTCTCTCTCCTGTGAGATTAAGCCTATCCATTAAGTTCATTTTTCATTTTTTCCCGTTCTTATCAGATGACTCTGGTCGCGGTGGTGTGGTGCTGATCCCCGCAATTTGAAGCCTTCCGTTCGTATTGATTAAAATGATTATTTTAGTAGTTATTTGTAAAAAAATATATTTATACAGTACTTTTATTCTTATTCTTGTTTTGTTCTTTGGTTTCAAAAATACAATATATAAAATTGTAAAAAAAATAAAGGTTTCTACTTCGCGGATTTTGCCTATCGCGGGTCCTTTTTGGAACGTAACCCCCTGAAAAACGAGGGTTCACTGTGCTGGGACTATGGGAAGTTTACGATCTTCCTCACCAGCCCCAGTAATGCCATTGGACATTAAGGCTCTGCCCACTGCCGTGCCTGGCTCTTGTTCAGTTTCAGATTTTGCTTGCCTCTCCTTAAACTGAATATGAAGCATTGTGGGGTGCTTCATACAACTCACTTGGCATGTCAACCGTTTTTGACTGATGTGTCCTGTACATAAACAGGCAAAGCAAACACCATTTTCTTTCAGGAATGTGATATCTTCTCTTCCAGGTGAGGGCATGACGCACTTTTTCTTGTGAGGGCCGCATAACCTCTGTCCTCCTCTGTCTGGGGCTGGGCTGACCGCGGGGGGTTCTGGCGGTGTTGGCAGGCAAGCTGACCGGGGGGGGGCTGTTGACCGGCGCACCTCCGCGGAAGTTTGCCGGCATTCGGTACTCGTCCGCGGGCCGTAGTTTGGGGACCCCTGCTCTAGAGTGTGTAGACAATCTTTGATGGGTAAGGCAGTGTACCATTTCCATTCCCGTGTTCCAATATTCATATTTTCCGCAGTGGTCACAGTTGTAGCGAAAATACGTCCTTTGGGTTTAGAGATGGTTCGATTCATGCTTTTACTTAATGCTGGTGCGGGGTCTTGGATGTTCCCAAACACTGGGTGTGTTATAATTCTAACTTGCCTTTCAACAAAATTAACAATGTCGCTGAATATAGCCCTTTGGTTGCGGCTCTCTTGTATCTCGCAGGCTACTGTTCTCCAGCAATCCCAAAGCTTGTATGACAATTTCTTTACAATTGTAAGCATATTAGCTGGCATATCCAGTTCATACATATACTGTACGCCATTCATCATGTTGCTACAGCTTCGAAGAAACAAACAGTAATCCTGTAATGCATTAACATCTTTGGATCTTATTAGCCCATGACAGAACTTGGTCCATATAAGCAGTGGCAATTATTTGCTCATTACCAAAGTGTTCCTGTAGCAGAGCCTTAACTTGAGCATAACCCCTTTCACGGTCAACATGCTGACAACTTCGTACAAGTTCCCTTGGGCGACCTCTAGTGCACTGTTCAAGGAAATACAGGCGATCGCTATAATTGCTCCGACTTGCCTTCAACACCGTCTCAAAGGCTGCAGATCTCTTTTGGGTAGAGATGCCATTTGTTGTTGTTGTACCAGCAAGGTGGTTATTTCATTTTGCCTTTTCATAATTTCAACGTTGTTTTGACCACTTCGGCCTAAAGGCCCTTCGTTGCTAAAGGTGGTTCCATGCTTGTGCATATGGTGCTAAGAAGTAGAAAGTTGAACATGTAAACTTTGGGTGGCCATTCGGACCTTAGCTCTTGTGGCTGGATCGCTGATGCTATTAGTGACATGCTAGTCCCTCTTAGGTGCTGCCAACGTCTGAGGAACAAATGTAGCTCTCAGCTTCATTGACTGTTTGTGCTTCACTGAAGTAATGATTCATGTTGTCGGATTGTCTTGCGCTGCCTTTAGAACCGGTCATGCTTGCTGCCCTTAGCACACTCACTTTAGCCATGTGTGCAGCGATTTCCTCGTCCATCTTAAGTCTCTCTTTTCCTTTTCTTATCTGTTCCTCTTCCTCCTCCAGCACCTGTTTATCCTTCAACGGTCCTTGTCGTGCCATTAGTGCTGCCAGGTCAGCTTCAGCTTTTGTGCGAGCAGAAGAAATGCTTGATATAGATGACCTTTGAGAGCTTCTGGCCGTGGCCCTGCTTCCCACGTTGGATATGCTGTCAGATGGATTCACACAATCCTGTGGATCTCCCTGCATGGAAACTGCTTGTGAGGCGTGCTTATCAGAGTCAGGCACGTCTTTATTTGAGCCATCAGTCATTTTCATCCAAGTTCACAGTAGTTTCACTCAGTCATTGGGTTACATTGTCCTTGAAAACGTTGGTGTAACTTTCGATGCTTAAGAACTATTCCTTTTGTAAAATTTGTTTTCTTTCGGGTAGCAAAGGGATTAATGACTTATCTAGTAGCTCAATGGCCGTGTTGTGTTGCTGAATAAGGGTTTGTATTTGTTGTTGCACCTGTACCATGAAGCTAGTTTAGGTGGCTAGCCAGCTAAGTTTCAGCTTACTTTCCACCAACCCCGGGTTTTCGGTACCATGAAAGTGGCTCGGCTTCAATCGGTATTCGTTGCCATGGTAACTTACGCTGCACGGCTAACCTGCTCCGGGGAAGGTTATGTTCTGGAGCTCTCAGTCAGAGGTTTGACCAATCAGCGGTGAGCAAAGAAACAGCTGACGTAGTTAATTCCTAGCTTCTGTTCTCCGTTGCGATCATTGCGGCTTCACCTTTTCTTCCACATCCTGTGGACATCTCAGCGCAGATTGTTAGAAGAGCACTTCGTAGAGTTTTTGGGGACAGACAAAATTCCCTTGACTTTCCTGATACTTCCTTGTATGGAAGATAGATATTTCGCGGAAGGAAGAACTTATCTTTCCGAAGTCGTTGAGCCGCAAATAACAAATGTGACTCGTCAAAGCCGCATTTACTGTACCGCAAATGTTTTGAATTATATTTTTATATATATTTTTTTAACTTACGCATTAACGCTATCAGCGATGTTCCTCTAATATTGTTCTCTTGCTTTGGCAGCAGAGACATTGTTACTGCGTGCTTGAAAAACATTTCTGAAGAATTATTTCTTGCTCCTCCACGGAAAAATATATTTCTCTCGCTCTCTGCATATCGAACGTGATTGGTTGTTCGGTGCCAACGTCACTCTTTTATGTGCACGCGTGCGCGGAGTAATCAGAGTTGAAGGATCAAAGCCTGGGTTGACAAACTCAGTTGATAAGCGGCGTCATGGTACCAATAAAGCCTGATTGCTTCGGTTTGGTTTTGTCGATTCTGAACCAAATCTGCAACCCTGTGTTTGTTGAACCAGCTTCATGGTACAGGCCCCAGGTCAAATACCTTGTATGTCTGACATCTTATGGCAATAAATGTTTCTTGATTCCTGATCCCGGCACTACCCCCTCACTCGGTTCCCCCTCTGCAGCAGAGCTAACCCCACCGTCGATTCTGAACCAAATCTGCAACCCTGTGTTTGTTGAACCAGCTTCATGGTACAGGCCCCTGATGTACATTTTCCTTTCTTTTCATAAGCTCTTTCATAGCAGGAATTAGCGTTTTGATTTTATCTACGAGTACCTTTCGCTCCTTTTTGAAGTTTTTCAATTTTTATTACCAAAGCCTTTGCGGTTAGTTTGACTTCTCGTTTGTCCATTGTTTCGGAAAGATTATTCACGTCACGATCATGTGTTTCGCTCACTGTTCCTTCAAGTTCGACAGTTCAAGTTTTCACAGTGCACTAACAAGTCAATAGCGTTCAATTAAATTCCCGTTTCCAAACGGGATTCCCCACTGCCAAGCCAAACAGTTCAACAGTCGATGTAGGCGAACGTCACCCAGAAAGACGGCGATCCCCAATGAACGCCCGCAAACCATCAAAAAACTATCCAAACGCAGCATGAATGAGAGTAGGGATTTTGCGGGCCTACCGTGGCTGTTCGCGTTGGGATGAATCCTTGGCTCGGTATGGACCTGTCACGATGTATCTGTAATCCAACTTTCTTCTTCGGATCCATAACCCCGTAATCCGACAGGAATCCGTGATAAAGACTGTGCGCTTGTTGTATGCAACTAATTACTTATTTACTTTTTTGTTAACAAATGTGGTGACTACAATCCGGTAGAGTCACGAGAGGATAAGTACGGGAGATTAGTGTGTGGACTCGTTCCAAACAGACGCCAATACCTTTTTCCCTCCCGATACCGATTCTGATATACGTCCAGTGGGTAACGGCCGATACCAAGTACCGATACCAGTGTTCCCTTAACTTTGGTAAATTTGTCGTGCTCTTTAGATCCGGTCACACCATCTTTTCTACAAGTCAAAAGATTATAGAAAAACACACACAACAGAAACCCACATCTCACACGTCTTCAGATGTTTGATTAAGTTGCTGTTGTTGAAATTTGCACTATTGCCACCCCTCGAAATTGCTTCTTTGCACTTGTTGCATGTCGGCGTCTTACTAGTGGAAAAAGCCACTGTAAAGTACTGCCAAACCGCCGACATGATGCGCTAACATTAGCTCCTGAGCTAATGTGCAAATGACAGAGAAGACAGCCCGAGCAGCACCGAGACCAACGGCCGTTTACAGTAGTGGTTACCGACCCGGATAAGCGGACCCGTAATAATAACAGCTCAAATCTAATGTGTTGTTCGGTACAGCGAAAGTTGCCCGAGACGAGTGTCCGGATAGCGTTAGCTAGGTTTGTTTGCCGTGCGTGACGTTCCACAAACCCGGTTCACGCTAGTAGAACGCTGGATCTCGCTAACGTAAGCGCCTGACGTTAGCTAACGCCCGCTCCTGAGCTAATGTTAGCTCCTGACCTTCACCTGACGTCAGCTCCTGATCAAACGTTGAACAATTCTTCGCCCCCTCTAAAAAAGCAGCTGCTGATGGCAGCACAGCGCAACTTTTTTTAAAGCGGCGAAGAAGAGACACGGTACGTGCTATCTGATCGGAGCCTGGACTCGCCGATACCCGATGCCAGCATTTCGGCAGTATCGGAGGCTTTTCCGATACTAGTATCGAAATCGGAGACATCGGGTTCAAATGAAACAGATTGTTTTGGTTGTTGTTTACTGTAATTGTAACCTGTACTGGATACAGTGTTTTATGCACTCTGCTGTTGTAGCATGACAACTGGGACATGTTTTGTTGTGATTCTCCATGTTGATTGATTTGGGTATATGGAGAGAAATAAATTATATTTTCCTCAGTCTGCAGCATTGGTCGTGTTTGAACTATTGTATAGTTGCACTTTCTGTGTACTTCATTTACAGTACAGTGAACCCTCGTTTTTCACGGGGGTTACGTTCCAAAAAGGACCGCGATAGGCGAAATCCGCGAAGTAGAAACCTTTTTTTTTTTTTTCAACTATTATACAATGAAATACATTGAAACCAAAGAAAAAGAACATTGGATTTAAGCACGTCAGACTTTTTTCTTAGCACTTTTAATGATAAAAGCTGTCACGGACTGAGCCGTGACGTGCTCACGCAGTATGCAGGTCCCGCCGTCCCGAGCCCCGATTCAACTTCCGGGTTTCCGGGTTTTCAAGCCGATGGGATGTTCCACAGGGGTTGAAATAGAGGGGTTTTACGGTGGTTGGTAGGGGGAAACCATTATAGCAGGGGTTTTTTGTGTACATCTTGTGTTGTGTTCCTCTTATTTATTTAAAGTAAAACGAACTATATTTATATTATATATATATATATATATATATATATATATATAAATAAATGTGTGTGTATTCTACACCAATAAGACATTTACATTCATTTTACTCCTTTATAACCATTATAGCAGGGTTTTTTTGTGTACATCCCTAATACTGGGTTTTTTCTGCTACACTGCTACAGCAGTGTTTGCACTTTATTCAAATAAAATGTGAATGCATTTGCCATTAATTGTTGTTTGCTTGTTTATTTATATTCATAATTAATTAATTAATACCTGATTCCATTACAAGAAACAACAGGAATCTAAAAAACTTTACCTGCACTGTTCAGTATCCAGGTATTTATTTCAGTCACACTAGTTGAATTTTGGGCCAAAAAGTTACGATTCGAAACAATTCAGTGACTTGAAATCGATTCAATATCGACAACCACAAATCGTGATACCCCCTAATCTGGGGGGTGCTTGGGTTCATTCTATTTTTTTAGGTGGATACCCGAAGGTGCACGTAATAGTTTTTTTAATGCATTGTAAACCTTTTAATGTTTTTGTCTTTTATCAAATAAAATAAATTAGGGTAATACCCTTGTTTATTTGAATATAAATTGGCCGAATAGGATATAGAAACCTTCCCCAAAACACACCCAAATAAATAATCGTCACCAAAATAATAAACCCCTTCTAAATTTAGTTATTCACCCAAATAGTATCAATGACACGGTCAATCACAAATATTACATCCAAATAAATGATCTAAGGGTTTTCTTCCCCTAACTCGAAAATAATACACATAGACCAAAAATAAAAAACTCACCCCGCAAAGTGTCTTGAACAAGTATTAGAACATGCAGTGTTGGGCCCAATCACACACACAATTTAGAGTGTGGTTGCACGAAGGAAAAATAAACGGTGCAGGACTGTTTGGTCTTGCAAAACATTGAGAGCGTTGCAAATTTGCAAACGTTGCAAACTCCGAATCCTCGGTCGCGGTGCGATTAAACGGCACGTCCGCCCAGCCTACGCCCACCATGGCTAGCTAGCTCGGCTCCTCCGGCTTCTCCGGCTTCTCCGATTGCGACCTCCGCGCCTTCTCTCCCGCTCAGTCAGACGGGTCTCCGGCTTCGGTTCTCCTCAGTTTTCTAGGCTCACAAACCTCCCGAGTCCGCGATTCTCTTCTTCAAAACTCCCGCGACTGGTTTCTCCGCCTCCTTCTCTTTCTCTCCTCTTTTTGAACTCTCCGCGTGCCTTCTTTCTCCGCCAAAACTCTAAACTTCTGCAACTTTCCCCAGTCACGTGTCTCCGTTTTTTCCCAACCAACACCATTGGCTATACAGCGCGAGTACACAAATGACCAATAAAAAGTTACACAAAAGCAGGAAGAATAAAGTAATAAAAGTCTTAACTGCACAAAACGTCTGTCAATATTATCTAACTAAATAATAATATACTTTTGCCGTAAAATTAATATTTCTTTAAATAAATAAGAGGACACCTGATTTCTAAATAAAGTAAAACGAACTACATATATATAAAATATATATATATAAATAAGTGTGTGTGTATTCTACACCAATAAGACATTTTCATTCATTTTACTCCTTTATATATTTTCCTTTATAAGCGGTTATACATTACTGTAATCTAAATAGAATCAGACTATGTTTTATCCCCAACTTTAATTTAGGCTGTTTTGTAACAGCGCCACAGTTTAACGCACCACATAGAACACTAGGGAATCGCGGCGAAGAGCTTCCTCTCGCCGTCGGAGCCAAAAAAGTTATTAAAGAGCGAGCTCCCCTCACCTCAGGTCCGTCAGAGTCCGCGGTGACTCCTCCGCATGAGTAATACGTCTGACCCGGGAGGCGGAAGCGGAGCTCCGAACCGCCGCATTTACTCTCGCGCATAATGTCCGCACGGAGTGCTGGCGGGCCGCATTCGGTACTCGTCCGCGGGCCGTTTATTTAGTTTGCATGCATTTTTTTTTAACTCATGTCGTAGGCTACGGCCCGGTTAGGAATGTGGTTGGGGACCGCTGGTTTAGTCGCCTAAACGAACAAGACTTCGGTCGAATAAGCATTTCTTTGGTTGACTACAGCCCTACAATCAAGACACAAATCATTCAGATATTGCACATCACTCCCGGGAGGTCTATAGCAGCAGCCGATCAGCAGTTGCTTAAAGGTGTGGAAGATGCACTTTAACTCATAGCGATTCTAAACTATCTGAGATAAACTCAGAGCACAGTGTTGCTAGTTATTCCTGATATATAAGGCTATGCCACCCCTATACTTATTCCTATCCCTTCTAAAAAATATTATAGCCATCAATGGAAATTTGTGTCAAGAACAGTAGCATCAATGGCGTTCATTTAAGAGGAGCTTAAAATAATTCATATGCATTCACTGTTCTGTTGTCACACATTTTGTTTTTGTCTTTGTTATACATAACCATTGCTTTCACCTTTTCCTTCCGTGGGGTTGACAACCGGTTGATTAGTCCTTGTCACGGTTTGGGTCCATGTTTTGTTTTGTAGTTTGATGTCTCTCGTGTGCCTGGCATAACTTCACTTCCTGCCTTGTCCCGTCTTCTCCTGTGATTGTCTGTTTCCACCTGTGTCCAATCACCTGCACCTCCCCTGTGTATATAAGCCATGTCAGTCTTTTGTCCCTTATCGCATCATTGTTGGATGTTGCATGTATGTCTGTGTTCCTGGTCCTTGTGTTTTTGTTTTTGCCTTTCCCATTTTTTGTTTTGAACCTCTGCATCTCCTGCCCCTGCCTGCACACACCCCGACTCTTGTGACAGTTCTGGCAAACAAACAAATTAATTTTCACTGCATCAGCTGAAAGTGTTATTTTTTGTAACATCTCCAGCCGAACCTGCTAGATAAACCTGTCCCAATGGACTTGATTTTGAAGGCAAAATGTCGGCTTCAGTTTGGCTCTAAGCTGAATGAGAGAGGAGAGAGAATCAATGAACGAGCCGGTGCATCAACTTTGTTTAAAAACCTTGGCAACGGAAACGGGCAACACAACTAAGCTAAAATCTCACCTAAAACAACAACCATCCCCCCGTCTTTCAACCTGAACTACTATCTGTTCATCTGGACTGCTCGTTTGCCTCGTTGGCCGGGACGAACGCAGGGTAGTGTCCCCAGACTGCCGCATTGCGTTCCTCCCGGGCCGCTCCGTCTCTCCCTGCAGCCACGGAGCGCTTTTCCGCTGGAGACATTTTCTCAAACCCGACTGCATCGCACCAAGAACAATGCTTCGCCCCCTTTATGTCAAATGCACTTATTCTATTGCCAAATAAAACATACTTGTATTACCTGTTTAAGGTGCATTCATGATATTCTGGTATGAAGGGTGTGGCCAAACTTGTCTGGTGACCTAAGCACCCAACAATCTATCAGTCAGGACACAGACGAGAACTATGTTGAGGAAAAAACATTTTGGCATGTCGACCTGTGCAGCTTGGTCAACTCTTGCCGCCTCTGATCCTCAGTCAGTGGCATCGGCGTCGATGTTTGACCTGTCAACACGTAAAAAAAAGTAAACGTATATTTTGAGCACAAGGACGAGAAAACAACATGAAACGATTCACCTAAACAACAGCGTTTATCTTAACTGTCAGCGTCTCATCCCTCCCTGGTGGACCGCTGCTGCTTATTTACTCCCACCTCCACTACTGTTTATCAGTCAACATCTGCCACATGCTTCTGTAGGCTTGTCTCTAGAAAGAATTTTTTTTCATACCTCAGTGATTAGTGATACTCCTTCTGTACATCTCTAAGGGTTTAATGGCTCCTTAATGCTTAATCTTTAGCATGCTTAAGCATTGTGTATACAAACCTTGTGCTACTACATACAGCAATAATTGTATACTTTAAGAGTGATTTTTGTATGATGTATAAGCTGCAAATAGAATGCAAAAATTGTACGAGCACACACCCTATTAAAACTCATCTCCAGAATCCTCAATGCAACATAGCAGACTTAATACCATGAAAGGAAGAAGATCTGGGAAACGTGCAAGTTTGAAAACTACCTCAGACCTTTGGGTGACTTCAAATTGTTTTCATTAAAAATACAGTTACTTGCGCAGGACAAAGGCTTTGCTATCAGGGTGAAGGGCTTGTTTCTGTTCCTCCCTTTCCAGTTGATGCTCTTCCCCACATCATCCATGAACAGGGATACTAATCTGATTTATAGAATGAACAAAATTCCATCAAACTGCGCACCAGTGTTTGCTTGGTGACCAGAGGTGTCAAAAGTATTCACAATCATTACTCAAGACTTTTGTAGAAGTCTTTTGTAGCGAGTATAACAAGGTAGTTAGCATTAGCTGGTCGCGGGCCCGCAGCCAGCAATATGCGTCAATGTACATAGTATGTGTTACAACTCAATGCATTGCAGAGTACTAGTAAAAAAATTTACAATATCATCTTCATTACCTCTAAAAATAAAGTTTTTGGACGTGAAAAACAAAGATCAGGTGAACATGCATTGTGGTTGAAGAACTACCTCAAATCCAGTAAGAACACGTGCACTGGTGTGAACTTCCTGTTTCTTTCAGTTGAAAGGAAGGCATTCCATTTTAATTGTTATGCTCGTGTTCACCACTGAAGTTATATTCCACAACATTATGCAAGAACATTTCAGTTGCGTACAAGAGCACATTTCTTTAGTATGTGTGAGAGCTTTTCATATGTGTGTATGAGCGTATAGCATTTCAGTAGTCTGTGTGAGAGGGTATTCTGAATAATGTCCCTCACATTACTACTTCTTACTCCCAGTCTGGTGAAGAATGGTCTTTACTGAGGGTTTCGGTACATAATCAGTCACACAGGCAAACGTATTCCAATCGGCAGGAAAAACTCACAGGAACACACACTGGTCAAGACACAACGACAAACAAGGGATTGACACAGACTCAATACACAAGGCAGGGCAAGCAACGAGACACGAGTGGAGACAATCAGGGAGGAGCTTGTAATCACACGCAGTGAGGGGTAGGTGAGTCACAGAAAACAGACAAACTACTTAAGGACTGGGCGTGACATCTTTAATAAATCACTGTCAAGATCCCCATGGAGATGTGAGACATGTCCGGACAGTCCTAATAACAATAGCAGCATAAAAACGTCTCCGGTTACATATGTAACCGTAGTTCCCTAAGGGGAACGAGGCGCTGCGTGAAACGCTGTGGGAACGCCCTGTGTGACCGCGTCCTGAAGGACGTGTGAAATAAGTCCAATGGCGAGACGCCACGTCACCGGCGGGTGACGTTGAGACCAGGAAGCATAAAGCGCACGCCAAGCCTGTACCATAGCATCCACCACTAGAGGGGCCGGATGGGTCAGGGAGAGCCACAGAGGACAGTGTGACAAAGTGTCTCCAAAGGAGCTCCACCACCTCAGGGTGGAGTCTCCAATCCCCGGGCTTTGGCCCCTGTCTCAACAGGGCGTCTGCCCCCTGCTGGGGAGCACCACTTGCTCTGAGCCACCACTGCACCGGTCTCATATACAGCGAATACAGGCACCGTATAATGCGGTGAAGACCCGTCCCTCCTGGTGGCTACCTCGCCTGAGAGCGCCGCGGCCACGCAACGCTCTCCCGCTGTGCAGCCAGGTGAGCCGGCTCATCGACGGCCGGGGCTGGCCCCACCCGGCAGCCCCGCGGACGCGGCTTCGACAGGGAAGAAACTTATTAAAACTGGCTCAAACACAAGTGCATCTGTGTAGCCACTAGGGCTCACATAGAGTGGCCAACTGACTTGGCGGTCTCTTTAGCGGCACGCAGAGCCAAAATTTGCTGTCTGACGCAGTTCTCGAACCACGTCAGGATTTAATGCCTTCCCCTCAACCACGTCCGAAAGCAGCTCCGCCTGCAACGCCCGTAGTAGAGACCTAGTATGCAGGTAGGACGCCGCTTGCTGTCGCCGAATAAGGGTTTGCCCACGAACCTTAGGCTTGGTGGGCAACGCCGGTGTCCTAAATGATAGTTGTGTTAGTGTGCCTCCTCTGAGCCGCCACGCGTGCTCCCGAATCCCGGTATGAGGCACTGGATCCGACAGAAAAGGCTGAGAAAACGCCGAAGCCATCTCAAATCCTTCTGAAAAATCCAATTGCGAATCCCACGTAGATCGTATTCCGTGGGAAGCGCAAGCCGAGCCGCACTCCTCAAAAAGCGCCCGACGGGAGCGTAACGTCCGCATCAGGAAGCTACAGCCCGGCCCCCTCAGGGCCAGCTGGGCATGCTCCGCTCCCAAGCAAACAACGCACAGTTGGTGCGTATCCCATCCCGTAATAGAGCGGGTGCAGGGAGACTTAGCACACTGAAAGAAGCGCTGCTTGTTTGCCATAGTACGATAAACGTAAGGACTTTTGATTCACACAACGTGCTTGATGAAGGCACAGAGATGAAGGAGCCGGTGTTTTGGCTGCGCTTTATGCTACCTGGTCTCGACGTCACCCGGCAATGACATGGCGTCTCGCCATTGGACTGATTTCACACGTGCTTCATGACGCGGTCACGCAGGGCGTTCCCACAGCGTTTCACGCAGCTTGAAGTTCCCTGATAGGGAACCACAATTGCATGTCAAATTGAATTTCTATAGTAGAAAACACAACCGTTATATGTTTCTCACAACAAAACACCGCTACTAAAAGGAAATTAGATTTGGAAATGATTAGGTTGTCAGTAAAAGATTACCCGGCTGGCATGTGATGCTAGCTCGGCGGTGTAAGGTGACGCGCTGTTGTGATTACGCTCCACGGTTGAGCATGTAGCCTGGCATCTATTACCGAGTCGGTGGTTGTGCGGTGTAAGGTAACGTACACTGAGAGGGGGCTTGAGCTAGACTCATAACGGCTGGGTAGCGATCTCAGCGCGAACTACGGGAGTGATAGTGCCATATAAAGGGGAATCTGTTATTGACAAAACTGCAGCGATATTGTTTCATATTGTTATTGCGGGCGAACTGTCCGAGCGGGAGGGGGTGGGGGTGGGGGGAGTAAATCGCCATGAGTTGGATAGAAAAGTTGAAAAAGTGTAGGGAGCCCTGCGTTCGACCTTTTCCACCACGGCGGCCCTCCAAGCAGCAGGGCCCGCTTGAAAATGACGCGCGGCACTTCCCCCGGACCATTAGCACCAAACTCCACCCCCCGCCTCGGCTGGACCATCCCCCCCCCATCCGCACGGTCTGGCCCGCCTGAGATTAAAGTGGGCAGTATCTGGCCCGAACCTAAAATGAGTTTGACACCCCTGATCTAGATTAATTTTAAGATTACAGTGAGATTAATCTTAATTAATCTATGCCTACCACTAGAAAAAAGATACACGGCATACAGAATGTAGATTATACTGTCAGACAGGAATCTTGTATGCTTAGGTCCAGCTGAAGTTACATTTATCTTACATCCATTTTTAATCATGGGTTTCTATGTTGTACCTTTTTAATGAGGAATAGTGTTAGGATATTCCTTATCCCTCCGAGTTGGTTGACGAGAAGAATCCAACACACAAAATTAGTTTAAAAAGTTTAACACGTATTTAGAAAACAAAAAGTTGTACATGAGCAATTCTCCACAGATATATCTGGAGACAATGAAATACACATCATAAGCAAATCCCTTCCAAAGTCTGCCTGTCTTCTGACACTGACCTCTTTTAATACCCTTTTGTGCCCTTGAACGTTGGTTCAACCCAGTTCTTCCTTCTGTAACAATCTGCCTTCCCCGAACAATGAGTGCCTGGTCTCCTTCACGTAGCCTTCGGCCTTGCCCTGAAAATGGGTTCAAACTGGCTCTCCCTTCGGCCACAGGTGCGTTATCTCAGATAATATTTTATCTTCATTTTTCCTGTGCTTTCCCTTCCACAATTCACATTGTCTGCCTTATAAAGGACCGGTCCGGTCACGCCATTTGTCCTACAAGAAGACACACACAGAAAACCCCACATCTCACAATAGCAACTAGTTTCCTTCAGTAATACGGGACGGATCCTGTGTTTCATGGCCGCCCCCGAGTCGACTGCTGTCTGGGTGGTATGTGAGTAGAATATCATAGTTGTGAACCCCTAGGGACTATAACTTTTAGGGAGCCTGTCCGCTGACAACTTATAAAACAACCACGTAACTTGTTGTCAGCTCAGGATTATAAGTGCTGCAAAATAATGCATTTTCTGCTGAAATGGATAACTTTCTTCCCACCTGAACCGGGCTACTTATTAGCAACACCTGGCTCCCCTTGGAGCTTTTAAAAAAATGTTATAAGTTCATACAGCGTGTTCAGAGTCTTGTTGTCGCTCGTGTATTATTACTTTTCGGGTTGTTTCTCTGACCATATCATAGCACTATTTCTTTTAATCAATGAACAGCTCTTGCTTGTGGCGGTAATAGACGTGTGAAACCCTCCGTGCAGCTCATTACTTCAAGCTGCCAGCTTTCATCTTTCTTCTCTTTTACTGTTTGCCTTCGTTTCTTAAATGTTTTTAATAGGACTGTCAAAATGAACATGTTACCCTTTTAAACTCTAGCCTCTTTTATGGCCTCTGCTCCGAAAATGGCATACCCATAATAAAAATGTTAATAACATTGTAAATACTTAGTCTATTTGGACAATTTCTTTTCTGTAGGATAAAGGGGGAACCTATATAAGTAGAAGATGTGAAATGTCTGCATACATGTCACTAATTATTAAATAAATGAAGATGGAACACTCAAATTCGTCTGGAAAAAAACATGCACAGTGTATCTATCACTATAAAACATTGAGAACCAAGGCTAAAAACTCATCCATTTCAAAGCCCAGGTTGTAGACAGTAACTTTGCAAAGTTTTTATTTAATTGGGTGAATCTACAGAGGTTTTAGTGAAGAGTCCGGCGAGAGGCCAAAACCAGAAAATCAGCCTTCTGGGCACATCTCAGCCAATCCTGGCTCGAAAGGAGACTGGCAGCTCGTTTAGCCAATCAGACGCAGCCCTGGAGAAAGTCTGTGTTTTCTCGCAAACTGACTGGCCGAGACGAAAAACCCCGCACATCTGAGCCGTATATGCCCTTATATGGATTTTTTCACATCCGGGTTGAAATAAAACTTCCGGGTAACGTTTAGCGTCCAGCAGCGAAAAACAAACGAGATAAATAACAAACGTAAGTGACAAATTGTGATTGAAAAGCGAAGTTTGGCTGGTGCTTGTTTGGACTTATCTTGGGAAATGTTTGACTGAGGGATATGATGCACATAGTGCTCTCGGCTAGCGGTTAGCTATCTCGGTTTTGTTGTTAGCTCAATGCGCGCCCGGTACTCGATGAAATAGTTAACATTGTACCGTTTTTTTTGCGAGTGATATTTACATATTTATTTTCACATTTTTGTGCAATGCTCACGTTGTGTTTGGAGCACGTTCAAACGGGCTGATGGCTTTGTAGCCCAGACTCTGGAGGTGTTATTGCCTTAAGCTCCATTGCATAAATTGTTGGTCTCCCCGTCTAACCAAATGTTACATGTTACATTATTTTAACGCAACTTTGTTGCTCCCGGGAAACTAAACAGCCACTGGCTGCAGTCAGGTAGATGTTTTTGTGTTGGAGGTTACACAAACTGAGGCGTGACATACAGCGGGTAACTGCAGAGAAATTCCTTCACGTGTTAAGCAGAAGGGGAATGAGTGGCAAACGGACTTAAGTTGGGGGCATAGCAAAGTGCATAAAAACCTCTCCACCCAGTGAAATTTTGTAGCATTATTGATCCCTGCGTCATAGATATTAAATACTATGTTTATCACTAATGATGTCAACTATCTTACGGTATGTAGCCTCATTTATAACTAACTATGAGGTTAATCACTTAATGTAGAGTCACAGGGGTTCAGGTACAATTTAATTTATAGTGATGTTTGTGCATTTAACCTGGACGAGTGTGCATGTAACAATAGCCCTGAATTAAATGTTCACCTAAGTAACGTTTTGTTTCTTCCATCTGATATGAATATGTCACGGGGTGGACAATTGTTGTTTTATAGTGCTTTATGACTTATTGATTTGTGTTTAAATATTTTGGTATGACTTCTTGATTTGTGATTGCGTGCATATTTTATTACGATTGACTGAATTTGAATTTATTGTGTGCTTTGATTTGCATCATACTTTTGCCAATTAACAATTAGTGGCTCATGGGGAAATGCCAGGGGCGTGACTTTTCCCTTTTAAACAGGAAGACGGGACACTGAAGGGGAGAAGGAAAACTACACACCGCAGTTTGAGCGAACATTGACAGCTTGAGCTGACAATCAGAGGTCGCAACCGGTGGATTACTTGCATGCGGGTGATAAACCTGGACGGACTATTTTAATGAATATTAAAATAAATAACTGTCTTCTTAGGTCATTGTGTCACTGCTCTCTACTTTTTCCACCACCTTTGACAGAAAAGCATTTTTATACAGTTAGACGCCTTTTTACAGCAGAAGTCTGAGAACTCTGCGGTGTAGTTATCAGAGATTTTATCCCTGCGTGAGCACAGCTGGTCCTTGCGGTCTTCTTACCAACTGGTTTTAGAAATGCCACGGTCAAGGTATATACGGTGGGGTGAGCAGACTCTGCAGCAACATACCCCCTGATAGTGCGACTATCACAGATGTCGCTCTTTTTAGGTCAAAACTCAAAACGTATCTGTTTGGTGACAATTTCATTCATTTGTCTCTGTGTAACCTTTTTTGATTTTACTGTTTTCTATGTTCATTTTCTTCTATTGTATGACATGTGTTTCTGATGTTATGCACTTTGGATACCTGCTGGTTTTTGTGAAGTGCTATATAAATGCTATATAAATAATTTTTGATTGACTAATGTCTTGAATGGTCGGGATTGTGAGGTAAGGGTGCAAAAATCAAGACGACAAACAATTAAGGTTGTTATTTTCTTACTTAAGTCCTGTAAACTTACAACCAACATTTTTGCCTTAGACTGGTTTTATGTTAGAAAATTCTTTGCAGACCGGTCGGATGATGAAGGAAACGAATGATACTTTTCAGAAAAAAAAAGCAAAGAAAATATTTTTTAATTTTTTCTTCTTCTGGGACAAAGTGGTCAGCATTCAATGGTTGGTGACTCCTGATCTACACCACCATCTAGCGCCACCCCTCCTTCCCCAAACACACATACATGTAGTCACACTCAACCGCCTGCATAAGCGCCTGTGGTCTATGGTCCCAGCCCAACTTCAATCTCCATATAAATCTGTATAAGCCCATGGTAATGAAAGAACAACGTAGATATGGCACAACTCTCAGGAGCGCAGTGATGTGATTTTTACACCCACACAAGACAGAAATATCTAGGTAGTGTGTTAGACATTCTCACTCAACACCGGTGTAATATCATCAAAACGGGATATTTAATGTTGACGAACATACAAATCATGCGCCAAGCCAAATCAAAAGGTTTTCTTTTCCAGCGCCAACATATATATTGCCATAAACAAGGAGGTTCTGAGCATGCACAATGATCTCATTGTACAAGGACCGTCATGTTCATTATCTAGAGACATACATCTGATGATTACGAGACACTGGGTGGCCTTTTGGACACCGGACATGAGACATTTTGGACACAGATATCATATTGTACAAACTATACAAATGTAATCTTGAGTTGTTTAATCTAAACCCCCTTTTTTATGAGGACATTAATGCAGTTTTTCCAACAGTGCTTATTTGAAAATGGAATGACGACATTAAATTGTGTTAGTGTGTGTGTGCGCGCGCTTTTTTACTTAACCAACACAGGATTTGTGAATTATAGTTAAATAACTTGCACTCTCAGCTGGCAAAGCAGTCTGTTCCCCATCTCTCCTGAATAAATGCATGACAACGCTCCAGAGGATGCTCTTTTAAGTCAGTGTAGAATACAGGTGGGCTTTGGAGATCAGAGTGGTACTATTAGGTGGGCGGTCAGGATGAAACTTTTTTTTAATCTTTTTTTCATTTAGAGAACAGGGGGTGAAGTTAGGTTTACCCAAATGGCAGAAATTAATCGGTATAAATATAATAATAAATCAGCAGCTAAAGCTGTACAAGTGATTGCAGAAAGTGTTTTTCATGCTGTGTTGTCTATGTAATGGCAAATAAGGAAGGTCATGGCTTAGCCAGAGGTGCATTACTCCCCAGAGGCCCTGTCTAGCTAAATTATAGTCATAAAGATTGTAAAAGCGTCTTTCAATTTAGCAAAGAATTTCCCAAAGTATTCACTGTTGGTATGTACAACAAAATTACATTTCAGTTATTTAACTGAATTTTCAAATTACATTCGGAGGGGGAAACACAAATAATCATAAAATCAATGTCTTTATTGGTTATACATCTAAGGCAAGGCAATTTTATTTTTATTGCACATTTCAAAAACAAGGCAATTCAAAGTGCTTCACAGTTTAAGAATTTCTTTTAGAAATAAAAAATGGCCAATCAAAGGCAGCAGCAAACAGAAAACTATGAATTGTTCACTGGTGCTTTCAGTGATGTAATGCTTTTTCACAACCTTGGTCTGGACATTAGTGTGCAAGAAGATTGCACTCTACACAGTACAACATACTCTGTAACCTTAAGGGTAGCATTTAACACATCCTAGTTCAGGACAAGGGATCGTCTACACAGCTCCGGTTTGGGAGACAAGTCACTTGTTCAAGGGCACCTACGCAGTGCTTAGGAGGCAAATTTTAACCTCTTCAGCTTCCAGCCCACTGTTGAACCTGTGACCCCTTCCAGTAGTCTTTGAGAAACATACAGAGTGCTCCCAATTCAAGCTAAATGTGTTTTACATTTTAGAGGCTTAAATAGTCAAGCCTCAAATTCAGGTCACGTATTCACACTACTGAATTCTATTTTTGTCAAAATGTCAGAGATTGACTCTGGTTTAAGCCATCCTTACGAATCTGAATGTCACACTGCAAGGACTTTTTTCAATTCGCAGGAATATATATGGGGCATGTTAGGAATTTAAAGTGTAATTCCTGCGATAATGGACCAAAAGGTGTTTTTCGGCATTAAAACACGTCAAATAAGCCATGGAGACAGTATTTTCCGTCGATCAACCACTACAGAGCTTTGCCCAGCATGTGCTAAAGCCCCAAATCACGAATCAGTGGCGAAGATGGGGCAGTAACGCTTTCCAAATAGCATTTTTTTCGACCAGTAATATTGTTCAAAGCAGCACCAAACTTTGTCAGTAGCTTGCTCAGGGTCCCTACACATAAAACGACGCACCAACAACCTAGTTAGCGGACCCAGAATTTATCACAGAAGACTTTTAAGAAGACTTACCATACGACTCCATACCAGCTCCTCTCGAAGGAAAGTCCGTACAAGTTGATTATCGAATACTATGCCAAACGAGGTAGTCCATTGAAGATTTTTCCAGAAAACCGTGCATACTTTGTTGTTGGAGGTAGTTTCAAGTCTATGAAACATGGAGATACCAGAAAAAAAACCATTTTAGTCATGGCCAGTGGCGGCTGGTGGATTTTCAGCACACAAGTTTTGCATGTGCGGCTTACCTTTCACGCCACTCTGTTGTCTGATTATGAGGTCAGGTTGATCTGGGTCCACTTATTTTCCCTTTTAGTTTCTCCGCCAAAGTTCTTCTCTCAAACAGGTCTTTACCTAGTTTGGGTTGGGTTTTCTTGGAAAAATACTACTCGTGCTCACCATTGCCAAGAACGCAGCCATGGGGCCAAACGCTGATGGCCCAAGGCTGAATCTATTTAAGGACGCTGATTGGCTAAATTATGTCACTCATTTGTATCTTCAATCAGTAATTGGCTCAACTCCTTGTTAGAACTGCCTGTTTTGAGCTAGATTGATTTTGGCCCAGCTCAGCTAAGAAATGCAGACAGGAAAAGAGTGAGGGATGACGCTTGATTCTGAAAGCCCCCCCCACAGAACCCTTTAACCTGGGTGAGGGTGGGGTTAGCTCTGCTGCAGAGGGGGAACCGAGTGGGGGAACCGAGTGAGGGGGTAGTGCCGGGATCAGGAATCAAGAAACATTTATTGCCATAAGATGTCAGACATACAAGGTATTTGACCTGGGGCCTGTACCATGAAGCTGGTTCAACAAACTCAGGGTTCCAGAATTGGTTCAGAGTCGACAAAACCAAACCGAAGCAATCAGGCTTTATTGGTACCATGACGCCGCTTATCAACTGAGTTTGTCAACCAGGCTTTGATCCTTCAACTCTGACTACTCTGCGCGCGCGTGCACATAAAAGAGTGACGTTGGCACCGAACAACCAATCACGTTCGATATGGAGAGATATTTCTCCGAGGAGGAGCAAGAGATTATTCTTCAAAAATATGAAGGATGTAAAAATGTTTTCCAAGCACGCAGTAACACCGTCTCTGCTGCCAAAGCAAGAGAACAATATTAGAGGAACATTGCTGAGAGCGTTAATGCGCAAGTTAGAAAATATATAAAAATATAATTCAAACCATTTGCGGTGCAGTAAGTGCGGCTTCGACGAGTCACATTTGTTATTTGCGGCTCAACAAGTTCGCAAAGATAAGTTATTCCTTCCGCGGAATATCTGTATCTTTCATACACGGAAGTATCAGGAAAGTCAAGGGGATTTTGTCCCTAAAAACTCTACGAAGTGCTCTTCTAACAATCTGCGCTGAGATGTCCACAGGATTTGGAAGAAAAGGTGAAGCCGCAATGATGCAACAGAGAACAGAAGCTAGGAATTAACTCCGTCAGCTGTTTCTTTGCTCACCGCTGATTGGTCAAACCTCTGACTGAGAGCTCCAGAACATAACCTGCCCCGGAGCAGGTGAGCCGTGCAGCGTAAGTTACCATGGCAACGAATACCGATTGAAGCCGAGCCACTTTCATGGTACCGAAAACCCGGGGTTGGTGGAAAGTAAGCTGAAACTTAGCTGGCTAGCCACCTGAACCAGCTTCATGGTACAGGCCCCTGGCAGTAGGTGCATGACAGCAGACAGTTTGACAACGTAGTGCAAGGATCAGCACTAGCTGGGTTCAAGCTGAGTGTGTGTGAAAGAGTGACTTTGCGGTTGATCGTCATTCAAGTATGTTAAGAATTGAAAAATAAACCCGTTGTGTACCAGAACCGTTTATATTGCTGCCTCTGTACGTTCTGAGACTCAGGGTGTAAAGTTTCCTCCATTACCCCATATGCATTTATGTCTCACTATGTGTCTGTTTGTTCTTGTGTGTGTTTAGCGTGCGTGGATGTAAATTAAAACGAGGAGGAAAAGACCACTGTAGACTTCATTTCACAAATAAACTTGATTAGATGTTGTAATCTGTCACCACAACAATAATGATCTTCACCTAAATAGGGTTTAGTACATACACAAAAAACTTAAGAGAAGTGACATTCGCTTGGTTATCTGCCTGTTTAAACATGGAAATGTGTGTGTTGGGCACACAAACCAATGTACACTACACCCTGCAGTTATTTCAGCATTTCCATTGGAGCAACTTGTCAGGACCCCAAAGAGATCGGACTGCTGTAGCAGATGTGAAAGAAACACCACTATTTCCATAATTACATCTAAAAATAAAAGAAATGTACTCGTTTGTAAAGAGATCAAACACAAAGAGCTGCAGGAAGCCTCTGCCCAGTTAAAGGGCCCATATATTTGGGGTGTTATTGTTTGTCTCTGGTGCTTCCACACGCATTCAAACTTGGAAGAAAAACCATTGATGCTGTTTTGAGTGACATACGGGTTTCTGAATTGATCCTGCCTTTAGTCTCTGGGTGAGCTGTTCAAAATCGCCTAGTTTTTCTACATCACAAACCTAGATATTTGAATATTCCCAGCCCCTCCAGTCCCGTTTTCCAATCACAGCCCGGCGGCGCAGTTCGTGAGGCCCGCGGACTCTATGCGCGACCATATGGACACGCGCAAGTTTATGCGGAGGTCCGCCGACTACTACCACCCCCCGGCCGACTCTAGAGGCTGTGGGCGTGGCCAAATTAGCTGCAGCTGAAACAGAGGGGAGTAGAGGGAGGTAACAATCGTTTCCTACAAGCTATTTCCAGCAAACAACTTCAGGAACTCAAAGACCTATTTTAACTTGTTGAAAAATAATCAATATGGGCCCTTTAAGCTAAGGGAAGTTTCAGTGCAGTCACATGCAAAATCCATCTTTGTCGTATCAAAATACTATAAATGATGTGTATGTGTCACTAAAACACTTATTTGTAGTTTTCACAAGTTGAATCCTCTGTAGGTGAAATCTGTGGTCTGTAGCAACATGTCCTAACAACTGTCGGATGGATTGGCAAGACATTTAATGAAGGTATCAATGGTGCAGACAGGGTGAATGCTAATGGTGTTGTCTTTGTAAGGAGAGCAGAGAGTGGACCTGAGGCAGAGCAACACGCAGGATTATACACAATTAAGACAAGGACAAGGATTCTATTTAAAAGTGGCCTTCACATCATATTGAAAGGCTGACGTACCATGCTGTGAATAGATCAGGTCCAGTCTACATCCAGGACATGGTCAAACCCTACATCTGCCAAACTGCTTGTTCCTCCCTCACTGAGAGCAAAACACTTGACAAGATCACGACTCTGCTGTCCTCGTTCCGAAATGGTGGAACGAGGTCTCTGATGACATCAGGACCGCAGAGAGCCTCTATAACTTCCGCCGCAAACTAAAGACACACCTCTTAACACTATAACTTGACTAAAAACACTAAAGGAATTGTAACACTTGAATTGTACATCTCTTATATAGCAAGTTATAAATAGGCTTATTTGATGAAATTGCACTTGCTTTTGTTACATTACATGTCATTTATCTGACACTTTTCTCCAAAGCGACTTACATTGCAATTTTAACCCAGGGAGCAATTAGGGGTTAGGTATCTCTACTCCATGCAAGTTTGTATCCTTATGGCTTGGATAAAAGCGTCAGCTAAATAATGTAAAAATGTAATGTGTGTCAATGGTTCACAGATGTGTATGTGGATTGCTCCCAGGTGTGTGGTTGGACTCCCAAGTTTTTAAATGTCTATCACACAGCGCGGGATAAACTACCATAACATTGGAGACAAACTGTTTGAAAAGCCTGGCGCTTCTAATGCACAAGGTTAACTTAACGACTAGCACTGCTTTTAATTAAAGGTATGTGTCAGAATTCCTGAAAGGTTTTGAGTTGATAGAGTGAGGATTTCTACTCTAGGACAGGCTTTTGTGAAGGCCTCACGGCCGAGAAACATGAGGGCTCAAAATAATGATTTTTGAGTACTGATGAGTACTGCTCCAGCTAAAGATTTGCACATTCAACCCCTCTTTCAAATCGGCTGATCCTATTTTATCCGACTAGAATGATGAATAAAAGAGCGACAGCTACCTAAGCGTTATTGACGCTCGAGGAACGTCTGGCTATGAAATTTGACTTCTAACCCCCTTATTGTCATTCAAAAGCAACAAGAGGCCGTGTGAGTCATGCAAGATGGCAGGTGGCCGTATTTACAGTGCAGAAACTACAGTTTGGATTCATAATTTAAACAAAATTATGAATCCAATGGGGATTGTGGCCAGGACTCTAAAGCTTCAAAGATTGTGGAGCATTCCTAAATTTATTTGTGATAAGTAAAAAATGTTCTAATGCAATTTTGAAGTTTCGGAAGACAAATACGTAATACAAGATCTACCATTAAGATAATTAAAAACCACAAAAAAATGACTAAATACATAAACAAAACCAATATATCTCCTCCATTACTCTGAACAGAGGCAGCGAGGAAGAGCAGAGGGAAATATGTGTCACTGTTTGGTCTTGTCTTATTGTGAAGTCGCATGTGTCTGGTCTCCCTAGGTTAACTTCACTTCCTGCCTTGTCCTGTCTCCCCTCGTCAGTGTCTGATTGTCCCCCACCTGTTTCCAATCACCTGCACCTCCCGTCTGTATTTAAGCCCTGTGTTTGTTAGTCCTTTGTCAGGTCTTGTTGAAAGTCGTAAGTGTGAACCCTGTGGAGGAATAAAGCCTTGTTTGTTTGCAACCCTGCGTCTTCTGTCAGCATCGAAGCCGCACGCTTGTGACAATATGTAGGCGATATTTCTCTACTTGCGTGTCTAAAACTACTTTGAGATTATTACTAGAATTAAAGGCAGATTTAAAATCATTGTGCCAGTATTATCCTAAAACGCAGTGATTGATATACTTTGCTTTCTCCAGGGAAACGTCGCATATGCCCCCCCCTCTCTCCGTAAACAACTCAGACCAGAAAGCGAGTGAGAAAAATGTCAGCCCTCCCTCGTCGACAATTCCCGCACTCAGATCTCCCGTATTTTCTAACCTGATGTGTTGGCAGGTTAAGTTAACCACAGTTTCCCGTTGATCTTATGATGGACGTGTGTTGTGAACAAACAAACCATCAACGGCGAAATAAAAGCCTTGTATTAACGAGAGCGGTCTGAGAGACCTCCAGCTTACAGCGAAGTCTCTGCGCAGGACTGTCCGCCTGACGAGCGAGCGGCCGCGGCAGCACTAGCTGGCTGTCATCGCTTCATGGAGCTTCTCAAGTCCCAAAGTGGAATCATCCTTTTTCTCAGTCTCCTAGCACCTCTTCTATCCCTGGCACTTCTGCCTGCACTCACTCGAGAACAACGTGCAAATAGTGATTAATCCACTAAAAAAATGATTAAAAATTGTAATCATTTGACACCTCATAATAATAATAATAATAATAATAATGGTACTGAGCCTAAACCATGGCATGCCCAGAACTGTTTTTCATAAGCGAAATAAAATAATTGTGCACTGCCTTTCAAGTCAATATTTGAGACATTCAAAAATCTATTTTCTTAGAAGTAATTCTAAGATCTGGGTTTTGTCAGTCATTGATTACGCTGGAGGTCACATCCCGACCAAGGCTAATCATCTCAGTAATATTTATATCTATAATCAAGTGTAGACATCCTTGCAGTGAAGTTTTGCTGATGGTCAAAACATCCAAATAAGTTATGAGATTAAATCAAAAGCAATTTTTTTTTTTTTTATTGGTTTGAGTTTCATAAAGCATGACCAACCGCATAAATTCAGCAATGTAAGATTTTATTTCCCGACCGCAACCATGACATCAATAAATTCCATGCATAAAATCCACAAATACAAGTGCATCCGGAGTCAAATCCATAGGCACTTGCCTGAAAGCTTCCGTTTCTTTCCACTTATTTAAACACTAAAACCCCCTCTGAGCTTTTCACCTCAAGTAAATTAGAACACACACCTCCTGACGTAAAAAGCAATTATCTAAAACCACATGAAATTATAAGGGGCTGACGAGTGCTGCCACACGCCCCGTGGCTTTAATTCTGTCACCGAGAAGCTTTCCGCATTAGGCCTCTCACACAGACTGTATACAATGAACACAAAGTAAGCTGCTTATAATAATTATTCAGCCACATACCATGAAAATATTCACCTTAGGAGAAAAACGATGCTCTTAAATGAATAAGGCCGTATGGGTAAAAAAGGTTTGAGCTGAATTATGTTATGATACAATACTGACAAACACTAGGGCACAAGTTTAAATCTGAAAGTCACCTCCATCACAGCCTCGCCGTTTGATGGTGCTCATTGCGCATACAGGTCCGACCTAGCCCCCCCCGAGAGGGCGGGAGAGGAAGTCTGCCACGACCATCTGCGTCCCCGGCCTATGGACCACCTTGAAGTTGAAGGGTTGCATGGCCAGATACCAACGGGTGATCCGCGCGTTGGCATCCTTCATGCGGTGGAGCCACTGGAGCGGGCGTGGTCTGAACATAGGGTGAATGGGCGCCCCAGGAGGTAGTACCTCAGGGAGTCCACCGCCCAGCAGATGGCCAGGCACTGCTTTTCGATGGTGCTGTACCTGGCCTCCCTCTCGGACAACTTTCGGCTGATGTAAACCACTGGGCGGTCGAGTCCCTCCACCTCCTGGGACAAAACGGCCCCCAGCCCTCCGTCCGACATGTCTGTCTGCAGCACAAAGGGGAGAGAGAAGTTAGGTGTATGGAGGAGCGGCTCCCCACAAAGAGTTTGCGTCACCTTCTCAAACGCCCACTGGCACAGCTCCGACCACTGGACCAGATCTGACGCACCTTTCCGGGTCAGGTCGGTCAAGGGACTGGTGAGATCCGCAAACCCCGGGATGAACCTTCTGTAATACCCCGCCAGCCCCAGGAACCGCCTCACCTCTTTTTTTGTTTTGGGACGCGGGGAGGCCGCAATTGCTGCCGTTTTGTCGACCTGGGGGCGCACCTGCCCGCCCCCCAAGTGGTACCCCAGATACCGTACCTCCCTCCGTCCAATCACGCACTTCCCTGGGTTGGCAGTGAGCCCGGCCCGCCTCAGGGACCTCAGCACGGCGTCCACCCGCCGCACATGCTCCGCCCAGGTGGTGCTATGGATGATCACGTCATCTATGTATGCGGCCGCGTAGGCGGCACCCGGTCCATAAGCCGGGTGTTGGAACGTGGCCGGGGCACCGAACAAGCCAAAGGGAAGCACGGTGAATTGGTACAACCCGTACGGAGTGGAGAACGCCGACTTTTCTTTGGACTCTGGTGGCAGGGGAATCTGCCAGTAGCCCTTAGTTAAATCCAGGGTCGTAAAAAAATGTGCAGTGCCTACCCGGTCCAGGAGTTCGTCGACCCGGGGCATTGCGGTAGTCCACGCAGAACCTCACAGACCCATCCTTCTTGGAACGATGGGGCTGCACCAGGCACTGTTGGACTCTTCTATTACCCCCATCTCCAACATTGCCGCCAATTCCTCCCGTACCACTTTTCGCTTGTGCTCGGGCAGTCTGTAGGGGCGTGACCTCACCGTCACCCCCGGGGAGAGTCTCGATGCGGTGCTCTATCAGGTTCGTCCGGCCTGGACGGGGAGAGAACATGTCAGAAAACCGCTGTTGCAACTTGGCAATGTCTGCTCTCTGGTCCGCAGAGACCATATGGGAGCGAGGTGGGATTGGCCGCTTTTGGCACCTCCGGCCCCAGGTCCTCTCTTTCTGATACTGCGGACACAAGAGAGACAGGCGCCGCCTCCCTCCACGCTTTCAGGAGGTTGAGGTGGTATACCTGTGTTGCACCGCACCGGTCAGACCGAGCCACCTCATAGTCGACATCCCCCACCTGGCGTGTGACCACGAAGGGCCCTTGCCACTTAGCCAGTAATTTAGAGTTGGAAGAAGGAAGTACCACAAGTACCTTTTCTCCCGGTGTGAATTTTCGCAGTCTGGCCCCTCTGTTGTACAGCCATTGTTGCCGCTCCTGGGCCCGGAGCAAATTCTCCTGTGACAGAGCTTTGCTCGCAGGTCCAGGACGAGCCCCGCCAAGAAGTATCTCTTTCTTGGCGGGGCTCGGACCTTTCTCCCAGCTTTCCTTAATGAGGTCCAACACCCCTCGTGGAGATCTTCCAAAGAGGAGTTCAAAGGGAGAAAATCTCGTGGAGGCCTGGGGAACCTCCCGGACTGCAAACAACAGAGGATCCAGCCATGTGTCCCAATTACGTTCACCGTCGCTGATAAATTTACAAATCATGGCTTTTAACGTCCTATTCATGCGCTTTTCCCGGCGGCTTTTCGGTACCAGCAACTGCGTGTTTTCCTGCCCCGTCCGAGTGTCACACTCTATACAGTCTGTCCCTAATCAATGAAAAGTGTGGATACGACTGTGCGGTGTCAGGGCGCACCAGCTGGCCATCAACCCGTATCACTTGGTCATAGGCTGCGCACAGAGTGACATCACGAGACTGGTCGAGTGGGTAATTTTCCATGGCGCGGAACTCGGGAACCGCCGGAGTCTCCCGGAGAGGTTCTGTCGGTTCCCGCCCGCCCTCGGCAGCGTCGGACGACCTCGTGTCTCCACTGTCCCTGTCGGTCGTAAACGCACCCCCGCAGCCTGCCCCAGTAACGTGTTAAAACCCGCCCAGTCTGTCCCCAAGATCACCGGGTGCGTCAGGTGGAAGCTAACCGCGACCTTCAAAGTATGCTTTTTCCCCCTGTATCTAAGTTCCACGGACACTATAGGATACTCGTGAACGTCCCCGTGCACACAACTTATCCTCACCCGCGAAGCTTCCACCAGTGCCCTGGGCCGAACCAGGCTCTGGTGTTTTATAGACTGTGAACAGCCCGAGTCCACCATCGCCTGACGTGTACCCCCCTGGATTCTTACTGGAACGCGCTACGTTGTTCCGGGACCGGGGAAGGGTGATGGGGCGCCGGCAACCCGGATGACCTGCCCGGGCTGCCCGCACTTCCAACACTCCTGCGTTTGAGAGACTCCCGGTGGGTCGGGAAGGGCGCCGGCGTCGGTTGGTGGGTAGTGGACCGGAGAGAACATGGCCCGTCGCGGCGCCGGCGTAGGTCGCTCCGTTGGTCCCTGCTACTTCGCTCCCCGTGGCGCAGCTGTCGGTCGGCCCGCGGTCGGCGCTCTCCCGTTATCAGGTATTTTCAGTTATCATTAGAGAGGCAAGAACAAAACCACAGACAAGTCGTATTACTTTGCAAAGGGGATTCTAGCCACACTGCGTTTGCCGTGCCGAAATCCGCCGAAGCTCCTCGGACCTCCGAGTTTTATTAAAAAAATTCACAGAAGATAACAGATTTACATACGAGGGCGGGGCTTCACCCCTGCTCCGGCCAGCTGTTAAAGCATACTTCAAAAGCACTTTTTACTGTGACAAGTGGCCGGTTTCAAGGAATGACCCAGAGTCCCGGGGGCATCCTATCCAAACAAAGAGATCTCAGAGATACTTTTATTGACCCGTATCCTGAGTCACATCTGTTAGGTTACTGTTTGACCAGGCAGTCACAAGGAAGGATCACAGAGGTGTCACTTCACCCCCTGTGGTTTCTTCTTTGTTGCTCTTTGTGACTGACATTTCTTAAGTCCCGTAACTGCTCAGCATATCAGCAAACCAGGATTGACCAACACCACTTTAATAATTTAAAGCATACTTTTCACCCTGCGGGCCCTATCACCCGTCTCCTCGCCCGCTGGGATGCACCGCAAGATGGTCCTCCGCCAGGGTCGACGGTCGATGCTACTGCACCCACGCCGCGGTCCGGGCCGGGAGCCCCACCAGGAACTGCTCACACACCACCGGCTCGATCACCGCCTGCGCGTCGCCCTGAATTGAATGGCGTAGCCCCTGTCGATTGTACGCAGGACCCATAGAGATATATTGGGGAGGGCTCGCCACTCCGCCACAAACTCTCTTAAGGGTACCAGCCTCTCGAGACCGGTTTTTGGGATAACCCGGCCTGCAGACACAGTGCCCTGTAACAGCACACTGGCAGTTAAACTCTGGCCTGGCAGCCCTAGGCTCCTCGTCAGAGGAGACGAGCAGCCCTCGGGCCCACGCTCGCTGAGACCGGCTAGGCAGCTCTGCAGAGGGGGCAAGCGGCCCTCGGACCCACGCTCGCTACGTAGCTCTGGTCTGGCAGCCCCGGAGGGGGAGGCGAGCGGCCCTCAGGCACGCGCTCGCCGTCCTCGGCCCAGCCCTGCTCCTAGAGGCCCTAGCCTGAGAGCGCCTCGCCTCGCCCCAGTCTCGACGAGGGGGAGCCCGTGACGCGACGCTCTCCTGCTTCGCCAGCTGAGCCGTGCTTTTCGCCGCCTGTCCTGCCGCTGCGTACGCTTTGCCCACCAAAGCCGAGGTGGTTCTCAGAGGCTTGGTGAGCAACGCTGGTGTCCTAAATGACGGCGCGACGGGCAAGCTCGCGTATCCGTACTGTTTGGCGCCGGCCACTGATGAATGCAGACACCGGCTGATCCCAGGACGCCGACACCTCAGTGTGGAGGTCCGGGAAGAAAGGCAGACGCCGGCGCGGAGGTAAGACACGGGAGAGCAGGAAACGGCCAGCTGATATCGAGCCTCTCCACGGCTCGAGTCAGCACCTCCGTGAGCTCCTCGGTCGCGGGTGACTGAAGCGGCAAATGGCTAGCGTCGCAGCCGCGACGCTAGCCATCTCCACCTCCTCAGAGCTGGATAGGCGCATCGGTGATGCCTCCTCCGGGATGGAAGAAACCGCTCCGCGTGCTTCCAAGTGCCGGTAAGAGGCACTGGATGTCCCGGGAAGAGGCTGAGGAAATGCCGAAGCCGCATCAGAGCCCTCCGAGATATCCACCTGCGATCCCCACAAAGACAGCCGCCGCCTCGCCTCGGCGAAAGCGGGGCCTGAGCCGCGGGGAGCGCGAATCGAGCCGCCCTCCTTGAAGAGCACCCGGCGGGAGCGCAGCCTCCGTATGGAGAGCCTCTCGCAATGCACACAGCTGGCTCCCTCGAGAGCCGCTCCCAGGCAGACAACGCACAGGGGGTGCGTATCCCTTCCCATAATGAACCGGGGACAGGGAGGAGCGCACTGCGCAAACCGTTGCCTCTCGCTCGCCATCGCTCTCTTGATTCACACACACGCTGATAAAGGCACAGAGATGAATGAAGTTGTGGCCAAGGTTCCTTTATGCTTGCTGGTCTCGACGCCACCCACCTATGACGTGCCGTCTCGCCATTAGTCGGATTTCACACGTGCTTCATGACGCGGTCACGCAGGGCGTTCCCACAGCGTTTCACGCAGCTTGAAGTTCCCTGATAGGGAACTAGCGCAATCTGCACGCACTCTCAGTCACACCGGTATCACAGGAACATAGTAAGTAGGCGGTTTAAGGGTATTTTATTCACCTCCCGGTTTGTTATTTCTCCCGGGAAACGTTGCATATGTGGATTAATCATTTTTAATTCACTAAAAACTCGGATTAATTTGATTAACATTTTTAATCATTTGACAGCCCTAATATTTATACACATATGTATGTGTGTGTGTATACAATAACATTTACACGGTATCTGGAGTCACTGTCTTTTCTTTGTGCACCACTACATCACACACTTTTGCTGCCATTGGTGGGCCCGAGCAGAGGGCTGTCCTGTTCCTCTCCCTTCTGGGAGCTGGAAAGTAACAATCTAGAAAAGGCGATCCATGCTTTTATCAGTTCAAGATTGGATTACTGTAATGCTCTTTATGTTGGTCTGAATCAGACCTCCATTTCACGTCTTCAAGTTGTGCAAAATGCTGCTGCGCGCTTTTTAACAAATACATCTAGACGTTCAAATATTACTCCATTTCTTTACACTCTACATTGGCTCCCTGTGCATTTTAGAATAGATTAAGATTTTGTTTGTTTTTAAGGCCCTTAATGGCCTTGCCCAGGTGAAAAATAAATGTGCTAAGTAAAATGTAGCATACTTTTGTGTACTTGAAGCCACACTAATCATCAATATACTTTAAGTGTGTTTAATGATTAGTTAACTTGAAGCATGCTATTTTGGAACAACTAATTTTGTACTAAATATATTTAAATTGTAATAATTCTTTGAAACACAATAGGGCTTCGCCCGACTTTCAGTCGGCTCAGGCCCTAATTAAATTGTAGAAAAGCTCAACTTGAAGTGTATTCAGTGTATTTTTGTATGCTAAAATGGAACAACTTAAAAGTATATTTAGCATATGGCTTTATATGTACTAATATGCTTTATTAGTCAAATTTAAGTGTACTTTGTATTCTCAATACATTAAAAAAGATTGGTTAGTGTATTGAAAATATTCAAGCGTAATACTTTTAATATATTCTTATTGTGCCAATAATATGCTTAATTATACTTTTGGCTCATTCCAATTACTAAAAAAGCATACTTTAAAATTAAGTCAATATACTTTATCATATTACATTCAACCTTGCATATACTTGCATATGTTTTACCAGTATACTAAAGGCTGAAAGATTTGTAGGACAACTTTGATGTGAAAGAGTATACTTTAATGCATTTGTACCATATACTAATTAGAATAGTACATTGTAAATACAAAAAAAACTTGTACCATCTCTTAAGATTTATTCAACAAATGTTTAAACATTTTCAAATATTGGTACTTTAGTACACTTTGTAGAAATAAGTCCATTTCAGGCAGCAGACCTAAACATTACACATACATTTTATTGAACAATGATAAACAGCATTCTGTATTGCACGCCTAAGCCCTCCCACCACACAGAATCACACACCACATATTATGTTGCTTTTTTTTGGCTGAACTGCTCATTGTTACACTTTCATCTGATGGCCGCGCGCACATCAGACACTTGTCAGTGGAAACTCCAGAAGAACAGCGTCTGTTGACCAAATAGACAAGATATAATGTAAGTCACGCAGTATATTGATAGTATTTTGAACAGTACAGCAAACAAGTATTCCAGAAAGAGGTTAAAAAATCTCGAATCCTCACCCTGAACTCTGAGTTGACTTTATCTGTGAAATTAAACTATATAAGCTATAAAAACAGTCTCGTGATTGCTCCTTATTCATATTCTGCATAAGGTAAAAGTGTATTTAATGGATATTTCAGCTTGCAGCAGCTTTTATATACTAATCAACAATATACTTTAAGTGTGTTCATGATTAGTTAACTTGAAGCATTTTGTAGTAAATATATTTTAATTGTAATTAAATAGTAGAAAAGCTCAACTTGAAGTGTAGTGTACTTTTATGTGCAACTTAAAAAGCCTTATGCTTAAAGTATACAAACTATTTATGTACTAATATATGGTTAATTAGTCAAATTTAAGTTTAAGATAAATAATGGACTGATGAGAAGTGCGGTGTTAAACTAAAATTGACTTCTTACCGTTTTAAAAATAATTATAAAATGTATTATTGCCTTTTAACAAAGTCCAGTAAAGGACGCTAACATAAGTAAATGCACAATAATTATGGCGTTATATTTGTGCCTCAATCCTGAGCACAGAGAATTATATTTTGCAAGCATATTACACTACATTTTTAACAGAAATTAACACTCGCAAAAAATGATTTGGTTTGAGCAAAAATAAACATTCCGTGTGCGCAGTTTACTCGGTTACCCTCTCCACAAACTCGTTTTGTGCGCGCAGGCAGCCGTTGTTGCGCTCGATCGACGTTTCACTCACAAGCTCGCTAAAGATCAATTGTGATTGGCTGTTGGTCTCCAACACTTGGGGCACACTTTTTTGACTTTGACGGTGGTGTGGAGATCCAGTTTGGGCTGTGGGTCTGTGTGAAGTGTCCGATTTAGGCGATACTTTTTGAGGCACAGTGTGTCCAATGTAGGTGCCTGCTGCAAACTTCAACACTGCATGAAAAGTGGGATTTCCGACAATTTCCGGCACAGTAAATTGTCGTGGAATTTCAGGCCCACGTCAATTTCCGACAATTTCTGGCTTTGCCCGCAAATTGCCGGAAATTGACGTGGGCCTCCCTTGGCAGTTGGCCCCCCATGGCCCCCCTCCTCCTGTGAGCTATACAAATGCAAATCAGGGCTGCAGAGGGTTTTATCCCAGGTGACATTTTTTTTAAAAGGTAAGAAAATCTCTAGTACAAATAGATCAGGCCTAATTATAGACTCTTACATTTTAGCTTGTATTGATTTATTTAGTTTAAGTATGCTAGATTACTGTGTATGCCATTAGCTATGGCAAAAGTTATGTTAAAAAATATACACAAAATAACTTATTTAAAAAAATGAGTTTTAATCAGAATTAGTAAGGTAAAATGAGCATTCCATGCAAACTACATTAGAATCAAAAGGAGGAGATCAGTCTCCTAGAGCTCAACTACAGTGCATAGTGGCAGGACTACATTGACCTTTTCTTTGGTCTTACTTAATTGCACAGAGGACGTATTAATCCCACATCTTCTTGCAATGCGCTCAACTGGCAGAAATGATGCTGGGTATGACGTGTCTGTTCCCTGCAAGCCCCAAACTTCTATTGGCTTTCCATAAAAATGTCTGTCCGGGTGGGGATGAAGCCAGGAAACTTGTGCAAGAACATGTTTAAATGCAGTACCCTTTGATACAACATTAACAACTATAAACTGCTTTATAATGGCTGGTCGCAGTTCTGCTAGAGGGTCAAGGATGGGTTCCTCAAAAGTTAAGTGTTTCCACACCACTTAGCATAAACATATGCTGACCTTCCTGCTCTAGATCCATCGATTGAGTAAGTTACATTCATATACGTTACCCGTTTACATGTCATGGCAAAACAGTCAACATCAGTGACAGAATGGTACATCCGATGATACATTGTTAACATTGCATGTCTGTCAGACTCATCCAAGATTGTCTGGTGGAATGGAGAAAGAGGCAACACTGTACAGTTTTCTAGGGAAAATCCACATGAACTGTTTGATGCACAGAAGAAGTGATGTGATGGCGTTGATTGCCATGACAAAAGCATCATGGCCAGAAGTTTCATCAACAAGTCTTCTGGTTTTTCACTTGTGGACTGCCCCTCCCCATCTTGTATTGGAGGATAGGCTTCACTCTGCTCCTCATCAAGGCGTTCCACCACTTCATCCTCTTCTATCACAGACTGTGCAAATGTAAAGTAGGCACATTAAAAATGCATGCAATGCCCAAACGACCGTACTCAGTGCATGAATATGTCCATTTAAGAGTGAAAAGACCATCATTAATTTAATCATCTGAATATGAACTGTAGTTTGAGATGCACTTGATGAATTTTTCAAACCGCTAGCTTTAGTAATCAACCTGTTAAAAGTACACTTTGGGAACTTCATTCAGGAGAATTTTTAAATTGTATATAATTAAATTCTTTATTTTAGTTGCTTTCCTAGTTTCCGAACAGAACATTTAAACTCTACACTGAGAGTACCAGTAGTTGTACCGAGAATGGAGAACAAGTGTAGGTGAAACATGTTGGATTTTCTCGTTTGAGCTCTGGATTGCATGTATAGCTGCTAGAACTTTATACTTGTAGGCTATATTCAAAAGGTAATTGCATGCCTTACCACATAACAGGCGATGTCTTCATCATCATCTTGCACTGACTCCGAATCACTGGAGTCCAGGAAAAGATGAATGCTTTGGTCATCTGTAGTTTCATCTGGAAAACAACCCATGCAGAACATATAGTTATGCATTGTAATGCGGTTTTCGTATTTAATTATTATTACAATAACCATAACCAAAAGCAACCACACTGGACAGTAACTGTTACTATTTTGGTGCTCACCGTTTTCTGAACAGTCAGTCGCTGGCCGCATTTCTTCGTGTTCTTCCATCTCTTCTTTTTCTGGGTCCTCGGACTGCATTTCACCCTCATCAATCTCCCCAACTCCAGGTTGAACATGGCTCGTGACTGGATAGCGTCTCCCAAACTCCATTTTTGAAATAGCGCTTTCTGTGGTCATAATACTGTGCATAAGAGAGTTCAGTGTCGCAATGTTCGCAGTAGCGCCGAGGTCTTTTCTTCGCTCTTAGGGTGTCTATCTTTCAACTGACCGCATAGACGGGTACACCGGTCTTTTTGCGCGAGCATATGCAAGCTCAGCTGGTCTCGTGAGTCCTTCTGTATAACAATGACCTCGTATTCAATTCAATTCATTTTATTTTGTATAGCCCAAATTACAAATTTGCCTCGGAGGGCTTTACAGTCTGTACACATGCAACATCCTCCGTCCCAAGACCCTCACATCGGCACAGGAAAAACTCCCCAAAAAATGAAAAAAACCCTTTCAGGGAAAAAAGGGAAGAAACCTTAGGGAGAACGTCAGAGGAGGGATCCCTCTCCCGGGATGGACAGAATGCAATGGATGTCATGTGTACAGAATGACTCATACAGATGTAGAATACATTCAATTTCTATAACAGAAATTATTCAAAGAATTCCAAGTAGCCGGCCAGATGTACGACAGGACCACTGCAGGGGCCACCACCGTCAGATCGAACCACCATCCACAGAAGACTGTGGGGAGGGAAAGCAAAGATTTTAGGAAAGGGTAATAGTGATATGAATCATATTAAAAAATTATGATGATGATGATGACGGCAGCAGCAGGTGCCAGCAGGGCCACGGCCGGAGTCAGGACCAGGGTCCTGACGGAACTAGGATCTGCAGAGACCTGCTCGGCGAGAAAGCACAAAGAACTCCCGGGAAGGAGCTGAATTAGTCATGTACATTAATGCGACGTGGATTTTAGTAAAAGGGGGGAGAGAGAGGAGTTCGGTGTGTCCTAAAAAGTCCCCCGGCAATTTAAGCCTATAGCAGCGTAACTAAGAGCTGGTCCAGGCAAACCTAAGCCAGCCCTAAATATAAGCGCTATCAAAGAGGAAAGTTTTAAGCTTTATCTTAAAGGAGCTGACTGAATCTGCCCCCCGGACTGAAAGTGGAAGCTGGTTCCACAAAAGAGGAGCTTGATAACTGAAGGCTCTGCCTCCCATCCTACTTTTAATAACTCTAGGAACAACAAGTAACCCAGCATCTATAGAACGCAGCTGCCTTGCAGGGCAGTACGGTGTTACAAGCTCTTTAAGATAAGAAGGTGCCTCACCAGCAAGCGCCTTGTAGGTGAGGAGAAGAACCTTAAATTCTATTCTTGATTTAACAGGGAGCCAGTGCAAAGCAGACAATACAGGCGTGATATGGTCTCTTTTATTAGTTCTTGTTAATACACGTGCTGCAGCATTCTGAATCAACTGAAGAGGCTTAAGAGATTTACAAGAACACCCTGCAAACAAAGAATTATAGTAGTCCAGTCTGGAGGAAACAAATGCATGAACTAATTTTTCTGCATCACCTTGAGACAGGAAATTCCTGATTTTCGATATATTACGTAGATGAAAAAAGGCGGTCCTTGAAGTATTCTTTATGTGAGAGTTGAAGGACATATCCTGGTCGAAGAGAACTCCAAGATTCTTGACGGTGCTGCTGGATACCAGAGAAATTCCATCCATAGAAACTGTATCACGTGACAGCTGACTTCGAAGGCGCTCTGGGCCTATCAAGATAACTTCTGTTTTTTCTGAGTTTAGCATCAGGAAGTTGCAGGTCATCCAAGTTTTGATGTCTCCAAGACATTCTTGAAGTCTAACGAGCTGTTCGGTCTCCTCTGGCTTGATCGACAGATACAATTGAGTATCGTCTGCGTAACAATGGAAGTTGATGCGGTGTTTTCTGATAACGTCGCCCAAAGGAAGCATATAAAGGGTAAATAAAATGGGTCCAAGCACAGAACCTTGTGGGACTCCGTGACCAACATTGGTGGTCTTCGAGGATTCTCCGTTTACAAGCACAAACTGGGATCGATCCGATAAATAGGATTTAAACAAGCTAAGTGCAGTTCCTTTAATACCAATCAAATGTTCTAGTCTCTGCAGCAAGATACGATGATCGATGGTGTCAAAGGCGGCACTGAGGTCCAGCAAGACAAGAAAAGAGACAAGTCCTTGGTCCGATGCAAGTAGGAGATCATTCGTAATTTTCACCAGGGCTGTTTCTGTGCTATGATGCACTCGAAATCCGGACTGAAAGTCCTCGAACAAAGCATTGCTCTGAAGAAAGTCACATAGTTGACTTGCGACGGATTTCTCAAGGATCTTCGAGAGGAAGGGAAGATTAGAGATCGGTCTGTAGTTAGACAACACCTCCGGAGCAAGAGTAGGTTTCTTAAGAAGAGGCTTAATTACAGCTATCTTGAAGGACTGTGGTACATGTCCTGTCAACAAGGACAGATTCATAATATCCAGTAAAGGCGTGCTAATTAAAGGAAAAACTTCCTTAAGCAGCTTCGTTGGAATAGGATCCAAGAGACAAGTAGAAGGTTTAGACTTCGAAATTGTAGAAGTCAGTTGATCCAGGGTGATGGAAGAGAAGCCATCCAAGTAGGCATCAGGGCCCACTGCTGCACCCAGGGTTCCTACATCCGAGGACGGGTCGGCACTAGTTGAGGGCAGGAGACCATCAATTTTCTCTTTGATAGTCAGAATCTTTATCATTGAAGAAGTTCATGAAGTCGTTACTGCTGAGGTCCAGAGGAATACATGGCTCAACAGAGCTGTGACTCTCTGTCAGCCTAGCCACAGTGCTGAAGAGAAACCTGGAGTTGTTTTTGTTTTTCTCTATTAGTGATGAGTAGTAAGATCCTCTTGCACTCCGGAGAGCCTTCTTATATGTTTTAAGGCTGTCTTTCCAGACTAGCCTAGATCCTTCTGATTTGGTGGAACGCCATAGTCGTTCAAGCTTCCGTACAGTTTGCTTTAAGTTGCGGGTTTGAGGGTTATACCAAGGTGCAAACTTCCTACTTGTTGCCATTCTTTTTTTCAGAGGAGCAATAGCGTCCAGCGTCGCTCTCAGAGAGTCCGTAGCAGTATCGAGAAGATTATCGATTTGGGACGGACTGAAGTTTTCATAGGAGTCGTCCGGTATCTTGAAACAGGACACTGAACTTAGAGCAGAAGGAATCGCTTCTTTAAATGAAGCTACAGCGGTATCCGATAGGCATCGACTGTAGAAACCTTTGGCAGGAGGAGGTTCCGGTAGTAGAAATTCGAAGGTTATCAGACAATGGTCCGACAAAAGAGGATTCTGTGGAAAGATTGTTAAATGTTCTATCTCAATACCATACACAAGAACCAAGTCGAGTGTGTGGATAAAGCAATGAGTTGGTTTATTTACCCTCTGACAAAAACCAACTGAATCTAATAATGAAAGAAATGAAGTACCAAGGCTGTCGTTATCGACATCCACGTGAATGTTGAAATCACCCACTATAATTACCTTGTCCGTTTTAAGGACCAAACTCGTTAAGAACTGTGAAAATTCAGATAAAAATTCTGAATAAGGACCTGGCGCCCTGTACACTATTACAAAGAGAACCGGCTGGAACATTTTCCAGGTTGGTTGCGAAAGACTGAGAACCAGGCTTTCAAATGAGTTATAATCTAGTTTAGGTTGAAAGTTTATTAAAAGGCAGGAGTCATAAATAGCTGCTACTCCACCCCCTCGGCCTGTGCCTCGAGGGATATGAGTATTAACATGACTCGGAGGAGTCGCTTCATTTAAGGTAAAATATTCCCCATCTGACATCCATGTTTCTGTAAGACATCAACATGGAGATCAGATATTAGTTCATTTACTAAAACAGCTTTAGATGACAGAGATCTAATATTCAAAAGTCCCCCTTTAACTCTCATATTTTGTTGCACTGTTGCATTAATGGTTTTAACTTTAAGTTATTTAATATAACTCCTCGGTTGTTTACCTTTAATTTAACAAAAGGTGTCCGTGGGGCAGATACGGTCTCTATAGGGTTAATTATGGTTTGGGTGAGTGACCGCTCAGGTGGAAGCGCAGAGAAGTGTGTAAGACTGCGACTCTGCTTCCTGGTCTGAACTCTGGGTCATGGATTAAGTCCACTAAGAAACTGGGTCAGATTGTTAGAAATGAGTTGAGCTCCATCCAGGGTAGGATGGATGCCGTCCCTCCTAATCAGACCAGGCTCTCCCCAAAACGTCTTCCAGTGATCAACGAAGCCCACATTATTTACTGGGCACCACCTCGACAACCAGCGGCGGAATGACGACATGCGGCTATACATGTCGTCACTGATCAAGTTTGTGATTGGAGGACCCGTAGACTCCTCGTCCAATCATGTGTGAGGTCATGGGCATGACTCATACAGCAGTACTTGTCAGACGAGCACAAGAACAGGCACGTTTATATTTTTTATACTCAGAAGAAGTTTATCTCCAGTTCCTGTGTTTGTTTTTGCTGGTTCGTGAACAATGCCTGGACGACGTCTCGCGTTCACCTCGCCGTCAACTCCTCTTGGACGTGGTCAGCAACTTTCGGCTAGTCCGCAGGCAGACGAGAAGAAACTGCTGAATGCTCTCAGCGGACTTTCTCGTCAACTCCAGCAACAGACGGCCGATATCGATGAGCGGTTCGCTCAACTGGAGAATTCAGTACTCTACAGGTTGCTGTCCATGGAGGAGAGGTTGGCGGCTCTGGAGTCGAACAACCGTGCGGGAGGGACTGAGTCCAAGAATAAAAGACGCGTGCACAATCCCAAAATGGCGGTAAGGTTCGATGACTGCAAGCTAAGCTAAAAGTAGCGCCGCCTAAAACCAAAGCTACGAGTAGCCTAGTAGCCTTGCAGGCTTTATTAAAGTGTATTTTCTTTGTCGTGTCATTCACAGGAGGCGGTGCGCCGCCTTCACAACGCTGAGACAAATTACATGCGCTACGAACCGGAGCAAAGGTAAGATTTAAAGAATATGCGTTCATTCTGCGGTATAGGGAAATATACCATAGTATGGATATCGATCTTAAAATGTACATTTTGTTTTCAGCCTAATCTCGCCTCATGAGGCAGTGACTTCGCATCTGCTCCGAGCAATATCCGAAAGTCCTGATTTCGATGGTGATAAAGACGTCATTGTGTGTAAGTGACGCTGTTTACTGTTTCTCCTTCCTTATTTAATGTTACTGTGACTTGCGTTTGATTTTCTTTTTGTATTCATACCACACTCATTTAATTGTTTTCCAGCCGTCTGTAAGACGTTTTTTGAGATGGTACGCAGGAACTTTAGGCTTAACCAGCCAGAACACTCATTGCGGGCGGAAGCTGTGAAGAATTCATCGCGGAGCCGAGCGGGTAAGAGTTTATTTGCTGACGTTTTCACTTTATGTTGTGTTCATATGCAGTGCATCGCACAGTACTGATTCATTTTTTTTTTACAGCTGCTGGAATGGAGACAGAGCATGCTGGCTGATGACGAGGTGGAGCTCTGGAAATCCGCCACCATAGAGCTCATGTCGGAGGAAGAGGATGGCGGGGTCTCGGGGTGGATTGTACGGTCGCCCCCGTTTCGTAGGCCGGAGCTCTCGGAACTCTGCGCAAAGCTGCAGTCCCGGTTAGAGGCGACTTCGAAATACAGAGCCACACACAACGTACCTGCCTCCGAAAATACGCCGCCAAATACCTACAACCCAGAGGAGGCAAACGGACAGTTCACCCAGTTGGTAGTTTTTTTTGTGTGGGCAGATCCTCATTTTGTATATAGTTGTTTGTGTGCTTGCGTGTTGTGTTAATAAAGCTCTTTCTTTGCATAAACATGTTAATTTCCTCTATGAATTCATGTATGTCCTAATACTAGTGTAGTAGCCTACGTATGATAACAATGACATGAATATACAGTATAATATGAATATATAATTATGAGGCAGGGTGACCAATAGCGAGTGATTTTACTTGTTTGAAAGTTGTGGTTTCCTCCAATAAGGAGTAAGGATATTCAGCCCGCTCCGCCACCCGCGGTTCCGCTGCATTCATATGCTAATTAGGGCCATTTGCACCTTCGCCAGCTGATCGCCACCTACGTCAGAGTCTGTTTCCGACAATTTTCGGGACAGGCGAACGCGGCGTGCGCGGCCTGTAAATTGTCGGAAATTAGGGAAATTTTCGGGCGTTTACGGGGACGGAAATCCCACCTTTCATGCAGTGCAACTCGCTGTAAGCTTCCACGATGCTGTAGATGGTCTCCAATGAAATTGCTAGAACTGCCAATCACAATTTATCTTCTTTAATTCTGCAATTGGTTGGTTTTGTGGCAGAAAATGTAACGCTGCTGGAAGTCCAGCGAGCGCAGAGTGAAGAGGTAGAGAGCGCAGCAAAGGCTGCCTGCGCGCACAAAACGCGTTTGTGGGGAGAGCACCTGAGTAAACTGCGCGCATGGGGCAGGGCTGGGCCGAGGACGGCCGCTGGCTCCAAGAAATGTTTTTCTTTGCTAATATATAGTTCTGTGCTCAAAATTACGCGCTCAGGATTTAGGCACAAATATAACGCCATGTATAATGGGTTATCATACTTAAACTTATTATGAAAAGCACACTTCCACAAGCCAGTAGTTTAACGTTTTACTATTTTAACCCTTAGATGCATAAGTGGGTCAAAAATGACCCGGTGAGGTTGTTTTCTTGAAATATCTTTGTAATGAAAAATCGTTATCATTTCATATTCCAGGTATTCCTCATAAAACATGTTTTTGATCAAATTCCATTTACATTTCTAACTTACCTTTTAAACATTTTAAGAAATTGTAGTTTTTGTACTACTACCCCAAGCTTCCATAAGTGGGTCAAAAATGACCCGCATGCATTTTCTATGGAATCCAATGGGAACCTTCGCTTCTTATGACTTGTGGCTGTCTGGAATAAATTAACTGCTGACCACACAGACTATATCAGAAGTTTGACCCTTCAGGAAGACTATTTTACACAACAAGAGCTGATACAAGCGCTGATGTAAGTATTACTTCATATAGTATTGTGTGCGTGTCTTTCATGACTGTTATTTACTGCTTTCATTTATCAACGGATCAGTCTACTTTATAGCTAGCTAACTAAGTTAGCTAACATTACTACATGTATTGTGTTTGTGGGTGTCATTCATGATTGTTGTGTGAAAGAGTGTTAGTATTAGTCATCAATAAATTAGCCTACTTTACAACTAGCTAACACTAGCTAGCTAGCATTACTATATGGTATTTAGTGTGTATGTGTGTGTAAGTGAGTGCTACATATTGATCTATTGAAAACATTACTCTCACGTTTCTTCATCAAGGTGTCATGGCTGCTAGATACACAGTTGAAATGGTCCTACAGATGCTGGATGATGGAGAGGCAGTAACGGGGTTGGACTCAGTCTGAAATTTCTAATGATGAGGACTCAGACTATTGTCCAGGTGACAGTGGCAGCCGTCCACCTGGAAATCCAACTGAACAAGATCAATCTGACTCAGAAGATTCCTCTTCGGTGTCCTCTGAAGAAGAAAGTATCATGTCCAACAGAATGAGTCGGAGGGGTTCTTACTGGAGCGAGTTACCTCCCACCCGGGGTAGAACACAGAGCCACAATATCATCAGAAGTCGGTCAGGGCCTGCACAAGAGCTTAGCACCACTGTCTCACCAAAAGATGCATGGGAGCTCTTTATCACTGATGATACAATACAAGAGGTGATGAAGTGCACAAACTTGGAAGGACGGAGAGTAGCAACAGCTAGAAGAAAAGAATGGAAAAATGTCACTAAAGATGAATTCATGGCCTTCATGCCAAGCAAGCCCACCAAGAAGGGCCTAAAGAGCTTCTGGGTTTGTGATGCACGCATCCCCTAGGCAATAGATTGTATAGTTTACACAGGGAGACAACCAGGTGTTGTCTCCAACCAAGAAGTTCAGATGAATCTGGGGGAAAACATTGTCCAGCAGTTGTGTAGTAGATTTTGAAAAACAGGTCGCAACATCACAATGGATAACTTTTTCACCAGTGTGCCTCCTGCGCAGCATTCTGGAGAAGGATCTCACTATTGTGGGGACTCTACGTCTGAACAAGCCAGACATCCCTCCTCTGATGAAGCCTTTCAAGTCCCAGGAAGTTCACAGCACAGAGTTTGGATTCAACAAAAGCCTTACCATGGTCAGCTATGTCAGAAAGAAAGCAACAGCTGTTGTGCTCCTGAGCACGCTGCACCACGACAAAGCAGTGGATAAAAATAGCAGAAAGTTAACATTTTTCAATGTTAAAAAGTGAAAAATAAAGATATTTCAAACATGAAAGCATTCTTGTGTGGTCCTAAGTATAATACAAAATGTAATACAAGTGATTATTCTTCACCAAAATGGCATGAAAACACATTGATTCTAACATGGGTCATTTTTGACCCACTTGTGGAAGAGTGTAGGGTCCAGTCACTCGTGCGTCTAAGGGTTAAGCTAACATGACATTAGCTTACGTTAGCTTACTACTAATAGCCAAACTTGGCCATAAACGATAGCCTTCTAAGTTACTTAAAACTACTTTATCACGGTATACCATGTGTAGGATTATCAAGTTCCCTATTTTCCTATAATGTTAACAAACATTATTAAGAATACAAGCAGGGTAAAACGTTCTTACCATGGTAGCTCCTGATCCAAAATGGGAGTATTCTCTCGTGTCACTGTAGAGTCAGACGTTGGTGAATGTGTGGGGTTACCTACGCGCTTTTGCAGGGGCCAAACATACAGCTACATAGTTGAGTCAACTCAGTTCGAAACAAGGCGCTGCTGTGTCAACCGGTGGATGTTAGCAGAGACTATTTATTAAGGACTGTTAGGTTGATGAATTTTGACTCAGCGCATGAGTTGCACAAAACTAACCCAACTCCCCTATAAATAACCCATAATGGGTAGAACATTTCATAACTCAGCATTTGGGTCGATAAAACAACCGAGCAGGTTTTAGTGTGCATGAATACTGTCAGCCTCCAATTGGTCTTGTTTTCAGTAGCCCTGCAATTAAAGGCATTAAATTATACCAATGATGTTTTTTTTGACAATGTGAGTGAACTTAATTTTTTTGCTTATAATTTAGCCAGTATTAACTTGTATGTTGCAATATGGTTGACGCAGTCTGTTAAATCATAATGTAGCACTGCACCAACTTTAAACCACTTGCTTTTCAGCAGGACACACATTTTTTGTGCACCTGTACTTTCGAAGTGTGTAAGATTTATTGTATCATTTTTTGCCAAAATGATCAAACATTACAGATCAGCTGCAATAATTGCTATGTGTGTTTTACACACATCAAAAAATTTCATAAACGGGTTTAAGTGCATTTTCATAGTAATACTATTGAACACTTTCTAAAAGAATGTCCTGAAGTACTAGTGTGAATAACTTCATAAATAGACTCAAATTTAATATTACAGTATTGATATTTAAATGTGTACTTTCAGTGTGTTACAATGACAATTCTGAGCATAAAATTTAAAATATATCCAAAATATGTGTACAATTTTTTTTCAAAAAGGTACACTTTAGAATGTACACATAACTTTCACTTAAAGTATATTTTAGTATCATTATTTTTAAAGTGTTAGTGTGAAAGCGTAATGCTAGTATACTTTTCATAAATTTATAAAAAGTACAATTTGTGTAAGTACATTTTCAGCATACTATCTGAAATATAAACATACTTGAAATATAATAAAGTACTTTTTTTTTCGCTTGGGTGCCCCGGAGTATTTATGAGATTTTAACACTGCGTGAGCACAGCCGGTCCTTGCGGTCTTTTAACCAACTGGTTTCAGAAATGCTATGGTCAAGGTATATATGGTGGGCTGATCAGGCTTTTGCAGTTGCTGCCCCGAGAATCTGGAACAAGTTATGCCCTGATATTCGCACATCATAGATTGAGCACATCACAGACATGTCTCCGGAGGCACGGGCCACCCTAGGCCCCCTTGTATAACCGCCACTGATTAAGGTGCTCGCTCCTTTTGCTTGACGCACGCTCACGATCTTGAATTTAGATTCAATTGCTCTCCCTTGGGTTCCCGGATGTTGCGGTTGAATATTTTAACGTTGAAAACTTCAGATACATAATTTCATGCATAAATATTCAGTCCTAGAAATTCAACCACCTTTTTCTTTCAAAATCCGATGACACAGATTTACTTCCATACGAATGGCCACCAAAGTAAACAAAGCGTTAAAATATTTCATTGCGTTAATCTCGGCTACAATAATCGCTAGGATTTGACAGCCGTAACAATAAACAACTCATTGTCAAATTTAAGGAGTGGGTCCTGGAGCTACTGAGACAGGAAACGCCTGTATGGCTAGTTTTGTCCTTCTCAGTATTGAGCAAGGCCACTACAGATGTGTGACAGCCTGCCCCTCCACCACAACCAACTTTTGAAAATTATCCCTTGATGCTGTGTGTTAAAAAAAAAAAGCTGTGCTTCATCCACACATGAATATAGATGCGTATTGACCTGCATGTCACACATCCACAGACAACATATGAATGCCACCAAATGAACATCATATATATATATTATGTATAGTTTGCAGATTTTGGACAGAGGTTTCTTAAGCTAATTAAGTTATTTGCATGCGAGCATGCGTGCGGGTGGGTGTGATTAGCTGAGTTAATGGTCTGAATAATTGTGTTTTCTTTTTTGCCATCTGGCCCTGTGGAAGCTTACTAAAGTGAGCTTCAGTGCTTTTCTGAAATTCACACAGGAAAACCATTGCAGTGCACTGCATCTGCAATTGCATAAAGAACTCACTATTAAGTATTACCAGACTGCAAAATCAAGAAACGGTTATCCTGTTCAAGAGGGTATTGAAGTCGTATGCGGTCATTATTAAGAGTTGAAAGACAGAAGAAAGTAGTTAAAGTTATTTAAATTGTTTTATCCAAGTTTCACCTCAATTACATTTTCAGTGTTTGGAATAACACCGTTATTTTGTAACGGCGGACGGTGCCGAACCTCGGCATACACTCGCGCGACGTTAGCAGTTGTGTTGCCATGCTGAAAGTGCAATATTTTTCAGAGACGGTACAGTTTTCTTTCCGGTATGGCGTACCGGTGTTACGTCCTTACTGGTTTGCCTGCACGTGCGCGTTTGTGCAGCGGCAGATGTTGTCTGCCTTGGTCACGTGATTTATCCCACATTCGCAAACATATTGCTGAAAATGTTCAAAATGCATCACATTTTCATTTAATCGATTATGATTTTACAAGTGAGCACAACATCACTGCCACGTATAAAAAAAATATATTGAAGAAAATATATTTAATAAAAGATCGCCACAACCTGGATTCGAACCGTCGAGCAAAATAACAACACATCCCAAGACGGCTGCGCTACGCCGTCGGCCAATCAAACTTAGAAACTCCACAGAACGTACAACTAATGTGTATATTATGTGCAGGAGCAAAAACTTTGTCAACATCCATTGTAAGCAACTCTAATCCAACAGTAATGCAAATTGTTACTTTCCCTGGTAACGAGTTACTTTTATTAGTAATTCAGTTACTCACTACTTGTTCCAAAAAGTAACTATAACTAATTACTTTTTTAAAGTAACGTTCCCAACACTGTACATTTTACATGCCCGCAGCAGATGTCTTGCACAAGTTGGCCACGCAGGCAAGTAAAGGCTAGACTTCACTAGTGCATTAAAATAAAGAAAAGGAGATTGGCAGGTGTGGGACTCAAACCCCAGTCTCCTGCGTCACTGCACCACTACACACAGTTTTGTTACAAGCCCCCGACGGCCATGACACCCCCCCTTATGGTTACAAACTCAGGTTTGTTGCAAATAAGGCAGAGACGCAAAGTATGAAATTAGGGCCGGGACTTGATTAAAAAGGCTTTGTAATTAATCACATTTGACCTGAGAACAGTAAGATGTAATTTTTTTCACATGGATTTTTATTAATAACTGCATACATAAGCAACACAATATTGTTTATTTTTGTTCAACCCAAGTCCAAGTTTTCAGACGTGGACGTGGTTACCCTAGTCCTTAAACCAGTCATCTGGTAGAGTGTGGGTTGGTGTGGGTCCTTGTCCTTGTAGTAGGGCTAACGTCCATGCTACACTACATGAAAAGTGTGATTTTCGTCCCCGTAAACGCCCGGAGATCTCCCTCCTTTTCAGTACGACCTAATTAGCATGTGAATGCAGCGACACTGCGCTGCTAAATGTTTTGCGTTGCGGTGATACTTGAGGCGCGATGCGTTGCGGTGATACTTGAGGCTCGATGCGTTGCGGTGCGGGTTCCTTGTTGCATAGCGGGCGGACAACCACGCTCTCATCGACGCTTCCATCCGTTCGTTTTTAATAACAAAATGTCCCGTTCACGGGGCCGACCAAAGCCATGTTCACTGTGGTTTGTTGTTGTCTGAAGTCATGAACACTAGTTGGTGCGCCAGTATAATCGGTCCGCCGAAACTCATCCAGTAAGAAACGTTCCGCGGTGCGAAAATAAGTTAATTTTCGTGTAATTAATTAATCTCAATTAACCCGTTAAAGTCCCGGCCCTATACGAAATATGCATTTTATTAAACTCAATTTACTGTTAAAAACCAATGTTAAAAAAAGAACCTCACTCTGACGAGTGTTACCACCCGGCTCAGAGGTGGCAACAAAAAGGGAGGCCACACACAAACATCGTCCATATAGTGTTTATTTTCAGGTGAGGCTGGTGCAGCAGGCCCTGCGGTGAGAGAGTGCTGTCTTTTCTTCTCCTACTGGAGGTCCCAATCAGAATAATTGGTCAGAGGCCAGGGTGTTAGCTCGTCCCACCAGGAAGCTCCTGGCAGAGCAGGAACACAGCCAGCTGAGTGGGAGGGTCGTCACACGAGCAACAGGGGAACCAATCAGGGCTGAGACTTGCGATGGACTGTCCAAAGAAATGACCCAAGGAACACCACACGTGAAACTAAAAGTGAAGCAAACTCAAACAACGTGCAAAAACATAACAAAACGGGGACCCCACCACCTGGGAGACCAATCCACCAACGCAGGTTCAGCACCTAATTAATTTAGAAAGAAAAATACATTTTAACCAAAACAGCATAACCAAAGCTCACAAAAGGAAAAGAAATTGACGAACAACCAGACAATATAACAAATTAGAAGTACGGCCTGGCTCTTGTGCACAGTTGAAATGTCTTGGGCCAGTTCGGAGGCCCAAAGCTGGTGCACACAGAGCAATGTGGGAAGGTCCAAATCCATGCAAACTAAAACCGTGTGAACACAGCCAAAGGCAAAGCACACCCAGACCAGGGCCCTTTCTCAATACTCAAGACGGCAAGAACGGGCTTGCGTTCCCGCGAGACGGACTCGGGAGTCTAAACTCGCGGGTACGGGAGAACGGAGAACGCCTATTTCCGCAATTGGAACAGCAGCTGGCTCATCTTCCATCGTAGCCTGCTGAGGTGAAATGCATTCTGGGATATTTTGCTCTCACAAGAACAGACAAGCCTGCTCCGATGCATGCCCGGTAAAATGGGCGGGGCGAGCCACATCCGGGTATTATGGCCGTTCTCGCCCAGATGAGGACTTTAGTATTGGAACAGTACTCGGGCTGCGACTGATGACGTTTCACGAGTCCACGAGAACAGAAGTTCACACAAGAACGCATATTGAGAAAGGGCCCAGGTGAACTTATCATTTCTGCATCATTTCCGAAACCTGCAACTCTTCAGGTAATCAGCGCCTTTATTCAACGGACCAATGGACCAGGATCAGCAAAAACAACGGTGATGTGTTATTTCAGCATTAGTGGTGAGGAAATGTAGGTATTGACTAGTGGGATGTGAAGGCTGTGTCTGAGATGCCACGTCACCTAATGATTGTGTTCACTCAACTGAAAAGGTGTGAACCTTAAAAATGACTTGAAACTAGCGATTGAGACCATAGACTCATGTTTATATTTTCTACTGAGGGATTGTAATTGTAATTTTTTTGTAACGAGGAGTCGTCCCCTGCTAGTCAGAAGATTGCGCGGTGGAAATCCCTGTGAGAATTTAACAGAATCAAAGAACGTAGAAGTTGGCACCGTTAACAGTGGCAGACCAGCCGAGCAGTTGCCATTATGAGAGGTGATAGAAATGCTTCCTATTTGGTAGATAGCACTATTAACTATTAATACAAGGAAAGTGGCCCGAGGACACAAATAACTCGAGAGATCCGTAATATATGAAGGAAACAAAACAAGTCAGACCGATGGCTGTGAACCAACAGCTCAAATACAATCAGATGACATTTTGCCATTGTTGCAATGTCAAAAGTCAGAGATTGTAAAACACGATAATTCTTGCTAGTAACATAAAAAGGTGTTAAAAACAATTGTAAAACAAGTGAGATTAGGAGGTTGATGTTTTACCTGTCTGCATGTGTCAATGTATTGTGATATTCAATAAAAATCTATATTAAATCCCCATGTTTGTTTGTGTGTGTTGTGGGTGCATTAGCATACAAGTTCAGGTTTTTGATGAATGGACAGCTGACAGTTCAAAGTGTATGCATGCGTTTGTGTCAGTCATGCCTTCACATGAGAGGGATGATTGACGGCCCAGTTTAACTCAATGGACGGCTCACGAGCCTTAAGCACATTACTAAATTAGGATGAAGAGGTTTATAAGATTGCCACTAAGCCAATCTACTCATTTTCAAAATGATTTAAAAAGGGCCTGCCAATGTGCCGTAAAAATAAGACTGTGAAACAGAAGCGATCAAGAAAGCTAGAAAACAGGATGATTTTAAGTGTTGATAGCTTCATGTTAAAAAGGCAAACATGTTGGAAAGTATTTTTGTTTTGAGCTACTTCTCCTTATTTGATCAAATTCCACACATCCATTAAGAGTGTAGAGTCAATGTCATGGTTCACTTAAGTACAGTTTTACACTGTAAAAGGCTATATCATGTGAAACAATAAGTAGAAAACAATACACTGTACCAGGCCCATGTGGCTATTTTTATTTAAGAACAAAATACAAATGTAAGAGCACACAGAACTACATTGACCGTGTAATACCTTTTTATTTTCTCTATTTAGGTCGAGAGCCATTATATTATAATTTAAAAGGGATGATCATCCTGAAAGTGCTTTGTTATTCATTTGTGCATATGTGTCCATATGTGTTTACACATATGGACCTTGCAAGTGTTCCCTTTTATTTTGACACCCTGATTATTCAAATAGACCTCATGGTTGTAGAGATGGACAATTATTTTTATCGTGTTACGCATTTTCGAGCCGGGGCCTAACAAAAAGGCTTGGTTCTACTCTTAAAGACATGGTCAGGACATGTCTCAGCGTGGACATTTACAGACGCCATTTAGGGACATTTAAATCCGAATAATGAATCATGTTTCGCTGAGGACAAAGTCTCCTCCGGCTTCTCAGTTTACACTTCTTCATGATGACACAGAGGGTATACAAACTGCAGATGGTGGATATCACTTTGTGTGATTACATTTCTTCTATGCGCAAGTGTTATTTACAATTCTCATAAGTGATTGGCAAAATGGAAAAGGGACAGCAGCACAATACTAAAACCAAAACAGACAAAGACAATGAATTAACTGAAAAGCATACAATAACAGTTGTATTGTTATATCACATAACACAACACTGATGAAGAACTGCTGATTTGCAACACAAATAACAGGGAGTCTGTTAAAAAATAGTATGTTAGTATGACATTTTGACCCCTCTCACCCCGGACAAAACCTGTTTGTGCCCCTTCCATCTGGCAGGAGGCTGAGGTCCATCACGACCAAGACCTCCTGCACACAAAACAATTTCTTCCCGTTGGCAGTTGGGCTCATCAACAGAGCCTGTGTCCCCCACTGACTGACTCTGACATCCCACCGGGGACTTCAATCTTCAAACTCCACATTCACACTTTCACTTGTCACTTTCTGTTCGCTGCTGCACTTTAGTTTTTTAACTCTTATTCCTTTATTTTTAACACATAGCCTTAGATTAACCTATAGTGTTATATTTTATTCCTTGCACTATGTTGTCCATTTTCGAACTGTATTGTCATGCACGAACCGTCAAATCAAATTCCTTGTACGTGTGACATATTATGGCAATAAACTGATTGGACATCAAAAGACCCGACTACTAAACTCTTTAATGTAAAGCAGTCCTTGCAGAGTGAGCCGTGTTATGTTGAATGTTTTTTTTATTGGCTCAAGTGCTTAAGGTGAAATGTAACCCCTATTTCGGTTTTGTACCAGCGGTGCTTTCATCAGCGTCTCCTCAACTCAGCCCTTTTGTGTGCGAGTGTGTGCCATTTCAAGGTGAGTGGGCCCTCTCGCCACCAAAATCAGCTGCGTTTTGTGGCCGACGTCTCTTCGCACTTGCAAGAAAAGCTGCAACGCAGCCTCCGCAAAATGATTACAGGACTTTTGCTTCTAACAGTGTTTTTCTCCACTGTGGTATAACTAGTTTTATGCAGGTAAAAGACCGACTTAACCCCGTTTTTGCCCTCCGCTCCGAAAGTGGCATATCCATGATAAAGTGTAATAACTCTGAAACTACTTTGGGCCGATTTTGGCACCTTTTGTAAATATTTATACTATTATACACTATTTATGATATATATTATGTGTTCAATACATCCAAATATAACATTTCGGGGCTTTTTATGGAAAGTAAAAAACAACCACAGAAATCAACCGAATGTTGAATCCAAAAATTGAACACATGGTGTTTGTTTGCACTTTATTCAAGGCTTGACTAGGGTGTTGCTTCGATTGATGGAGAAAATTTGGAGTTTGGTAGTAATTTTTTGCAAGAAATATGTGCGGTTGTTTTTTGTACATTCATTTAGTTGTAGCGTAGTTTGGAGTGTGTTCAAACAGCTTTGATATCCTTGTACACAAGGCTCTGATGTTTCCAGAGATATGTGGCAGTATTATATTATGTTTTTTTCTTAAAATGGTATTTTTTAGAACTATTGGGTTTGATCCACTTGCTGCGAGCAGCGATGGACAGGTCCTCGCTACTCCACACAGGCCAGACTGCTTGGAACGATGCCGGGAATGAGGCTTTGCAAACTTTATCTTTAATATGATCTTTTCAAAACAACATTTCAGAGGGATCTGATTTATCTGCAATTATATCTGTCTAATATCATATAATATATGGTATGAAATATTTTATATCATTTCTAAAATCATAAACATTATATTCAACTCATTTTGTACAGACCAAAATGAGGAGCCATGTGAGGAGACTTTGTCAATCTGTACACATGCGACATCCCCTTTCACAAAACTCCCCGAAACACCCTTCAATGAGGGCGACATCCAACAATGGGTCAGTGTTTTATTGCTCCAAATTTCTAGAACCCTAATGGATATATGTAAATGGCCAATATCTGAGTGTTCACAGTGTATTGCTTACCAATCCCTGCGTTGCCAATCCACCACTGAACTCCATTTTACAGACCCCCCTAAACCTTTGGGCGTTATTAAACCCTCCTATAAGTGACCCTAATGGCTTAAACTTGGGCTCTTCACTGGTTCCAACTAGGTGACCCTATTGTACTCACCTCCCTGGTTAGCCAGCCACGCTTTGGAGGAGTCAGGTATCTGCTAAACTGAGTCATCAGCGGTGCAAGCCCCATTAAGACAAATGACTGGATACGTGGCAATAAATGGCTCCTGGTTGTGATCCTGCATGAGGTGGATCCAGTGTTCTCTCTCTCGCTCTGCTTGTTCGTGTGCCTCGGTTCATGTCAGGTCCTCTGTGGCCTTCATGGCCCAATAAGGCAGCTTCTGTGTAGGAAAAACATTGAGTAGACAATGTAATTTCTTTTCTCTTCATATTTTCTGCTTTGTTCTCTCCCATTTGTTCATTTTCTTTAACGACTGGTTTAAGCTTGGTAAGAAGTTCCATCGTCTAATTGTTCAAAAGTTAGAGCCCCTTTAATTTCTTGTAATTGTACCATTTATTTGTTTCATCAGTCCTGCTGACTGTGCATAATAAGAGCACTGTTAATTTACATTCTTCCCAAAAGTAGAACAGATCAGTGTCAGGATCGGGTGTTGGGGGTGAAGACCGGAAGGAGGGAGAGGCAGGACTCAGACGCAGCGTTTTTCAAAACCAAAAGAGACTTTACTAGTCGAAGGCAAAACTCAGGAACTCCACTCAGGGAAAAAAGGTGTGAACTACACTAGACAACATCTGACATCAGACAATGACGCGACAAGAGACAACAGACACACAGGGCTTAAATACACAAGGGAGGTGCAGGTGATTGGACACAGGTGGAAACAATCAGACAATCACAGGGGAAGACAGGACAAGGCAGGAAGTGAAGTTACCCAGGAAAACCAGAAACATGAAACGGGAAACTCTGGCGGGTGAACCGGCGGACGGTCGGGCGAACAGGGAACCTCCACGGTTCGGTGACCGGACCTTCGGGCTACGGGGGGCCGGCCGTAACGACGGCCAGACATGGCGAGCTCGGGGGGCCGGCCGGGGCAGTCCGCAGGCTCTGGCGGCGGCGGCTGCTGCGTGGCTTCGGGCGGCGGCCTCTCTGGCGGCGACCGCGGCTGCGGGACATCGGAGACCGCGGGTGGCGGCTGCAGCGTGGCTCGCGTCGCAGGCCTCTCTGTCGGCGACGGCCCGGCTTGCGTCGCAGGCCTCTCAGGTGGCGTAGGGGCCATCGCTGTTCAAGTCCTGAGTCAGGATCGCGTGTCACCCGGGGGTCAGGAGAACCGTATTCGTCGTACGGCAACGGTTCTGGTGGCCGGCGATGGAAAGAGCGGTCGGAGAGTACGTGGCTGCGTGCCCAACCTGTGTCCGGAATAAGACCTCAAGCTCCAGTTGGCCTCCTGCAACCTCTGCCTATCCCCGAGCGCCCATGGGCGGAGATTTCCCTCGACTTCGTCCCAGGCTTGCCTCCTTCTGATGGTAACTCGGCAGTACTCACTGTCCGCAATTCATATCCTGATTCTGGAAGGCCTTCTGCACATTGATCCGGGCCTTGGTCAGCCTATCCTCTGGTTATCATCCGGAATCCAATGGGCAGACTGAGCGGATTAACCAGGAGATAGAGAAGGGTCTGCGTTGCTTGGTTTAGAGGAGCCCAGCATCCTGGTCGAAGATGCTCCTTTGGGTAGAATATGCCCATAACACCCTACCCTGCTCGTCGACCGGTTTTACGCCCTTCCAGTGCGCCTACGGCTACCAACCGCCACTGTTTGCGGCTCTCGAGAGGGAGGTAGGGGTTCCCTCTGCGGTGGCCATGGTCAGACGCTGCCGACGGACCTGGGAGAGGGCCCGCCGTGTTCTACTGAGCAACAGGGATCGCTACAAGCAACAGGCTGATTGACAGAGGTCTGCGGCTCCTCATTACCAGGTGGGCCAGAGGGTGTACCTGGCCACGAGGGACCTTCCCCTGCGCACCGAGAGTCGGAAGTTGACCTATTGGTTCGTTGGTCCATTCCCTGTTTCCAAGGTCATCAATCCGGTGACTGTCCGGCTAAGGCTGCCCAGGGTCATGAGGGTATATCCTACATTCCACGTGAGCAAGATCAATCCAGGAAAGCGCACTGGTCCCGGCCACGCCCCCTCCTCGTTTGATTGACGGAGACCCGGTGTACATTGTGCGTAAGCTATTGGCGGTCAGAAGGAGAGGCCGTGGTCGTCAATTCCTGGTAGACTGGGAAGGGTACGGTCCAGAAGAAAGACAATGGGTGTCAGCAACATTATGGACCCCAGTCTTATTCGGGACTTTTACAAGACTCATCCGGACATTCCTGGACCGTCCGGTGTTCGGCCCTAGAGGGAGGGGTACTGTAACATCCGCCCCCACTCTTATTTTGTGTTTTTTCGTTCCCACCACCTTCCTGTTTTACTTCTGCATCCTAAACAATTATTTCATGATACCAATTGTTGTCTCGTGTCACACCAGTGAGGTTGTCTTTTCCGGCCTGTCATTTCCTGTCTTATTGTCGACGTCTACCCCTCCTCTCGTTTCAGATCACTTGCCCTTCCTCTTGTATCACCTGTCCCATGTCCCTGATTGTGTCCACCTGTTTCCCATTACCCTAATGTGTTTAATAGTCAGCGTCTCCCTTTGTCTTGTGCCGAAGTGTCTTTCGTCCAACAACTAGAACATCGAAGCCCAGCCACGACCACCGGCCACGACCCCGCGTGAAGCCACAGAGGGACCGAAGTTTTGGTCTGCCATGAGAGGGCAATCCTCAGTTGAACTTTTAGGAAAGCCTTTATTGTTTTGGACATCAGAACCCCTTTTTCCTCAGCCTCCCATCGGAGAAGAACCCCAGTTCCCCTTTTTGTGATATTCTCTGTTCCCGCTTAATAAAGTCCACTCATTGTTTTCTCAGCAATTGAGTCCTGTTTTCCGTCCCGCCCTGAGATCTCGTTTGTAAACCTGTTTTTGGATCTATGATCCCTAATTGCACCGACAGACATTCTGTTGTGCCGGTATTTGTTTGTAGTCTCGCGCTTTTTTCACCATTTCTTCTTACTCCCTTCTTGCGCTTCAACAAAAATGTTTCCTCAGCAACCTTCCCCGTTTTGCTATCATAACTTCAATTTTTTGTTGCTGAATGCCCCCATTCTATATTATGTGTATTATTATTTTTTTATTCGCGCTTTTATCTAAATTTATTTTCCCGGACTGATTTCAGTTAATAAAAACCTGCTTTTGTTTTTCGTGCTAACATGAACTTTTGATTCTTATTTGTTTCAGTAGCACCGAGTAAGAAAAGTGGGCTTTTAGAGTGGGATGAAGACTTTTAAAACACCAGTCCGGTTTTTCTAGTACAACGGATGTCGTCACTCTCCTCCAACTCAAGCGGATCCTGGCCTCACAAAACCAAACTACTTCTGTAACGGACGGACTAGGGCAGAGGACTTTGAGAAGAGTCTTAGACTCCCTTTGCACAGTTTCAGGTCCAACCCTTGAGAGGGAAAAAAAGTTCCACAGATCCGACTCAAAAGACAAATTGTGTTAGAAAAAGAGGAGACACGTCTGCCACTCAATTTCTTACCTGGAAAATACTTTGTTAATTTTTTGGAGAAAAAAAAACTTTGTACTTTGTAAAATATCTATATATATATATATATTTTTATATACTACAGAATGTATAGCCCCTGAATCAGAAATGACACAATTCCCCATGACCTGGCACCGTAGTGGTGGGCCTATTTTCAAATGCTTTCCTGAAGACTCCTGCATATGTGAGAGTGCGCGGGCATGCAGTTAGTGCAGAAAGCATTTCTTCATTGCAGGCGGCGGTGTGTGTTTTTCACTTCCCTTATCATGTGAGCTCTCAGCATGGATACCGTCTCCCCTTTACATGCAGCCTCCTTCTGTGCCGCCGAAGAGCCTCTTGTTGTATTTAATACCGCATCGAACCCAGCCGGTGCCGAGAGAACCGCACCCTCTCTTTCCCCCTCGTATGCAGGTGGTTTTTCGAATTATGCCGTTCTTGTCTCCGTGTTTTTCCACAGCTTTAATTTGTATCCAGTTACAAAACCATGCAGAGTTTCCTTTTTTCTCCACACACTCCCCTTCATTTTTTTTTTTTTTTATTATCTCTCCTACTCCCCGATATCTGCGCCAGTGACACTCAGTCTGCCAAATGCCTTTCTTTTTCTCACCGCGCATCCCGTGTGTTCAAACATCATGTTTCTTTTCCCTGGTAGTATCTCTAACCACCGCCACCAACAGCCTCCGTTGGCCGTTCATTATTTTCCATCGACACCCCGGCGCTGGCCCCCAGCCGCCGTCAAGTTTCACGATCAAATTCACCTTTCATTTTAACAACAGTCCCCCAGTTTGCATCTATTTTATCCGATCAGAAAACTAGTCAACTCCGTGTGACACCGTCAATGTTCTCCGCAGCTCCAGCAAGCTTTTCCCGTTTGTTCTGAAATCTAATGTTTTACTTCCCGAACACCTTTCTTTATCGAAGGTTTACAGGTTAAGGTTAACCCCTCGAGATCAATGTATTATAACGGAAGTTTATAATATATATATATATATATATATATATATATATATATAAATTTTGAACTCGCCTTCTTTTCTCACCCCTTGCTCACGCACACACACACACACTCTCTCTCACACTCTCCTTGTGTGTGCACACACACACAGATTTAAAGGAGCTGCTTCCTCCTAGGGACTTCTTTCAACCCAATTTAGGGAGCTTTTTGCTCCTGAACTGAACCTTTTAAGGAGCTTCTTACTCCTAGGGACATCTTTCAACCCAGGAATTCGGGGGTCCTCAAATCCCCAGGGCTCCACAACCTAGCCACTTCAGCCCTCGTCAGGGTCTGATTGGGTTGCCAAACCAAAGACTAGAATTCCAAATCCTTTTATTTGTGCCAGATCATTGATCCCTTGGTACTCGCCGGTACCTACTAAACCCAATAGTACTCGCCGGTACTATTGTTGTGCACTTTTACCGGTTTCCTTAATATTAACTTTAGCGAATTGCTCATGTATCAATTTGGTTCCTTCACCACCAATCCACAGCGTACTCCCTTTTTTATATTATTCAATATGCAGAATTAGATGTAACAGGTTTCTGCTTACCTTGTTTTGAGGCGGCCTGGGAGTACGCAGTGTTCAGCGGATGAAAGCGTCTTGGACCGAATTCACCTATACAGGAAAACTTCTCATCCAGGACCGAGCCCCCAAAGTCTGAAGGCCAGCGCATGCTTCTGCGTTGACGGACTTGTTTCAAGTCATGGTTCAAAAAGGCTTGCGTGTGTTGCAAAGCAATTCACCGCCAGAACACCAGGCGGAGTAACGTTTATTGTCGAAGACGACCTAGAGAGTGCCGTCTTTGCGAGTGGAAGTGGTTGGTTTGTTTATTAATTTATCAGAGACTTTTTTGCCCAGAGCATCAACACTGCTGCTTTTCTTCGTCTCTTTTCGCGGACATGTTTGTCCCGTATTTCCGCCACAACTTTAACCCCCCCACGACCGACGTTTGCGGAGATCTACGTCCATGAATTGGAGCCCATCCGCGCGTCTTTATAGTCCGGCAATGACGCGTGTGTGTGTAGTCTAGCTTAAAACCACATGTTATGTTAACGTTAATGCATTAATAAAGATAGATAGATAGATAGATCCGCAGCCTCCAGCATCACGTTACGTGACCAATAGCGTCAGGCGTAGGCTTACGTTAACTTTCAAATCTCAAAATAATTAAAAATCGCATATAGCACGGATAAAGTTCGTCTGTAATGGTCAACATCTACTTAAATGGTAATACGAATAACATTGCTAATCATTCAAATAATAATTACAAATGCAAAACATGATTCACCATGCTGATCTTCAATCCTGATTTCTTATTTTACAACCATTTGTCAACATTTTACCACTATTTAGCATTAAACAGTGTTTCAACATTAACACAACAACTGACATTATTTCACATATAATTCAATGTTGAAGGTCTGTTGTGTGCCGGCTGGGACTGGCTGCAGAGAAGAAAACGTGCAGAAATAACTTTATAGTACTGTAGTTTAATATAGTGGTTTATAAAACATTATTTCACTCAAAGACATTTTTATACTTTATTTCTGAATTTTGAGAAACATAATTGGGTAAATTTCTTTACCCAATTATGGGTAAATTATTTAGCCCCCAAAATGCTCCCATTTCATCTACATATCTTCACCGTTTAGAAATTTGGAAGTGTCCTTCATGCTCTCAACCATCTATAAAAACATAATGCATTCACCAACAGGACAACTGGTTTCCATTTGAAGGCAGGTTCGCAGATCTCCAACACCTTGCTTCCATTAGGCTCATAACCATGCAGCTTAACATCCATTCGCCTCAAAACCGTTCACTGCATAAAAAGTGGGATTTTCGGCAGTGTGCGGCACTGTAGATTGTCGTGGAAATTCAGGCTTACGGCTGATCACGGCAATTTGCGGGCAAGGCCGAAAACTGCCGGAAATTGACGTGGGCCTCTCTTGGCAGTTGGCCCCCCCATGACCTCCTCCTCCTAATTCTAGGGGAGGCTTTGACATGTAAATGAAATGCTGTGAGCTATACAAATGCAAATCAGGGCTGCAGAGGGAGTTTTAGCCCAGGTGACATTTTTTTAAAAGGTAAGAAAATCTCTGGTACAAATAGATCAGGCTCAGTATTCTAATTATAGACTCTTACATTTTAGCTTGAATTGATTTATTTAATTTACTGTGTATGCCATTAGCTATGGCAAATGTTATGTAAAAAAGATACACTAAATTATTAAAAAAATTAGTTTTAATCTGAATCAGCAAGGTAAAATGACCATTCCATGCAAACAACATTAGAATGAGAATGAAGGCTCTGCAGAGATCACATTCTCCTAGAGCTCAACTAATGTGCATAGTGGCAGGAATACAGTGACCTTTTCTTTAGTCTTACTTAAATGCACAGAGGACGTATTAACCACTACATCTCGCAGACATGGTGCTTCACAGGCACCGCGGTCTGGTCTCGCGAGTCCTTCCATGTAACAATGACCTCGTATCTGATTGGAGGATCCGGACGTTTAACTCGCATTCAGCTCCTCTTGGACGCGATCAACAGCTTTCAGCCAGTCCGCACTGACTGAGGAGAAGAAACTGCTGTTTGCTATCAGTGGACTGTCTCGTCAGCTGAACCAACATCCTGCCGATATGAACGAGCGGGAGAGACTGACTCAAAGAAGAGGAGACGGGCGTATAAAATCCCAAGGTAAGAATGTTTGATGACTGCTAGCTAAGCTAAGAGGAGCCTTACAAAAGAACGAGTGAGTAGAACCCGCTTTATTGAAGTGTATTTTTTGTTGTGTCATTTAGAGGAGGCGGTGCGCCGTCTTCACAACTCAGACAAATTGCAGGCGGAACGAACTCTAAACGAGGGTAAGATTTAAAGAGCATGCTTTCATTTTGCGTCATAAGGAAATAGATACCATAGAATAGATACCGATCATAACTGTAGATTTTGTTTTCACAGACTAGTTTCTCCTCACAATGAGGCGCTGACCTCCTATTTGCTCGGAGCAACATCTGTAAGTGACTTTTTTTTTAACTGTTTCTCCTTCCTCGTTTAATGTTACGGTGACTTGCGTGTTGATTTTTATTCATACCACTTTCATTTAATTGTTTTCCAGCCGCCTGTAAGACGTATTACGAGACGGCACGTCGGAGCTTCAGGTAAACCGCGCCAGAAAAACTCACTGCGGGCGGAAGAGCGAAGAGTTCCGTGCAAGAAGAAAGCGGGTAAGAGTTTATTTGGTGACTATTTTTCATGAGCATTGATAGATGTGTTGTGTCCATACGCATCGCACAGTATTGATTCATTGTTGTGTTTTTTACAGCTGCTGGAGTGGAGACAGCGTGTGCTCGCAGATGACGAGGTGGAACTCTGGAAGTCCGCTAGCGGAGACCTCATGTCTGCCGAAGAAGAGGGCATGTTGGCGGGGTCTCTGGGTGGATTGTACGGTCGCCGTCATTTCGTAGGACGGAGCTCTCTGAACTCTGTGCGAAGCTGCAGTCCCGGTGAGAGGCGACTCCAAAGTACAGAGCCACGCACAATATGGCGTCTGCGCAACGGACCTGTCTCGGAAAGAACGCCGCACGTTACCTACAACCCCGAGGAGGAGACGGACAGTTGTAGTTTTTGGATCATCAAAATAAATTAATTTATTTTCATATTATGGTGTATATTCATGTCATTGTTATCCTATGTAGGCTACTAAACCATTATTAGACTACCATAATATATATATATATATATATATATATATATATATATATATATATATATATATATATGTATGAGGCTGGGTGACCCATAGCGACAGATCTCCCAACCAATCACGAGTGATTTTTCTTGTTTGAAAGTTGTGGTTTCCTCCAATAAGGAGTAAGGATATTCAGCCCGCTCCGCTCGGCCACCTGCGGTTTCGCTGCATTCATATGCTAATTAGGGCCATTCGCACCTCCGCCAGCTGATCGCCACCTACGTCAGAGTCTGTTTCCCACAATTTGTGGCACAGACGAACTTGGAAATTGTCGGAAATTAGGGAGATTTCCGGGCGTTTACGGGACGAAAATCCCACTTTTCATGCTGTGGTTGTTGCAAACGTGTGTAGGCGGCTTCTTTTGGCTCAGTTATTTGGATTTGGTACTTTTGATTACATATCTGTTTCTCAATGTTTAAAAGGATCGCTTACCTCTAACCTGAAGCTCTTGCCATGGCTGCTCTATCATTGCCATCAATTTTTGTCTGGATCAAATATGCTCACTTCATTCCTCTCCGCTGCATTTGGGTTCACCTTTCCATTTTCTAATATTTATTGGTTGTAAATGAGCTTGTGAGCTGGCCACTTGTGAAACAATCTGTGGTATATGTTGTATCTTATCAGACTACAAACATTGAGCAGCACAAAAAAAAACGGTATTGGCCTGGATATCCTACGGCTTGACCGGAACCCCAGACATATAGCCCCATGCCACTGGAGGGTTATCCTTCATCAGGACAATAGCCGATGGCTTCCCAGATTGGCTTTGTGAAGCCTTCACTGCTGGCAGAGATGTTAAGTTTGCTGACGGAGGCCTTGAGTGATGATTTCATCACTATATAAACTAGATATAAAAACCACCGAAATGTATTACATAAAGGACAACGGAGTAAACCGCCAGAGAAGGACCATTTAAGGCAGGGGTCCCCAAACTACGGCCCACGGGCCGCATGCGGCCCCCCGGCACACTCCCGCGCGATCATATGGACACGCGCGTGTATTCGTGGAGGTGCGCCAGTCGACAGCCCCCCTCCCCCGGTCAGCCCGCACGCCGACACAGGAGGACAAAGGTTATGCTTGGAGACCACTGATTTAAAGTAATTGTGTAAAAAAAGATCTTTCAACAAGCAAATATTTGATCCTCGGTGCAATAGATTTTTTTATAATAGTTTAAAACATAAGAAGGGCTCTTCTGTAATAAACCTTTTTAAAGCCGCAGCCTTATAAGGGGCTTTAAAAATATATATATATTATATATTTTGTATGTGTGTCAGTAAATAAATAACGGTATGTGAGTTGAAATGAGGGGAGGTCAGAAAAGTACTGAGTGAGTTGAGTAACTTGGATATTGTATGTAGAATAATAATTTGGACGACACGAGATGAAGATAAATGCATTGAAATTGAGCCAATATAAGAAGTGAGATGATGCGAGAAGGTAAGATTGTGGAGAGAGTTGAGAGCGATTGGATTTAGATTGCCTTCTGATGTTACCCCTATGAATATTTCAAAAGTTGAGAAGGCGTCTTAGAAAACTTAACCAAGTAGTGCAGGGGTGTACAAACTACGGCCTGCGGCCTGCCATCCATTTTCAATTGGCCCGCATGAAAGTCTACGGAGCCCCGGAGGTGACATGAAAAAAAAAAAAAAAGGGAAAGGGTATGTACTTGGGACTAGGTTTGCGTTTGCTCGCAAAGTTTTGCATTCGCTCGTAAAACTTTTGCTCTGCGGCGGCGATCGGTGGTCCGCCGGGCGGGGATTCGGCGCTGGGCACTTCCGTCCCGCTCTGTTTTTGGGCACAATTTGCTAACTTCGAGGGTTGTCTGGAGCTCCAGGCTGTGGTTCATTACAAGTGTCCAATTTAGGCGCTCCGTTTTCGGGCACAATTTGCTAACTTTGAGGGTTGTCTGGAGCTGGATTTCATTTTTGGCTTGTTTTTAATCCGCCTGGTCAGTGTTCAAAAACCCACACAAAAAAACCTATCCAGATGAGTTCGATTGTGGTTGGATGAGAAGTATAAACATGAACTATTCAGACACCCTATTGGCTCTCTCCAAATTAGAGTGACGCTAGGTGCAAAAAGTGCTCGGATCCTTTTCAGACCGGCACAAGCCTATCTCAGTTGGGTATTTGGCGACTTAGACCCGCGTCGTATTCCTCATGCAAATTCCAAAGTATTTTTCTAACTTTGAGAATCTGGCACAATACAGAGTCTTAAATAAAGTGATGTGTCTTAATGCGAGGCTTTGGAAATGAACACCGAGGTATTCTGTATTTAAGCAATAAGGTCCATACAGGTAGATGAAATCCATCATTCTGACTGTTTGAGTGTGAGTCACAGGGGGTGCAGTATTCAGCATTAATGTACAGTTGCTGTTCATATTGACACGAGCATTCCATATCACTGCGCACTCAAAGTAACAGGTTAGATTTTGTGCAACGGTTGGGTGACATTTTAGCTTTTAGCTCAGTCGTGATTGCTGAAACAAACCCGGAAATCGGCTTATCTGGGTCGGTTCCCGGGGACAACCGCTCCAGCAGGGGACCCCAAACTTCCTTTTCTCGGGCCACATCGACCAGCTCTGACTGGGGGATCCCAAGGCGTTCCCAGGCCAGTGCAGGGATATAATCTCTCTTCCCAGCTGGATATGCCTGGAACACCTAACAAGGGAGGCGCCCAGGGGGCATTCTTACCAGATGCCCAAACCACCTCAGCTGGCTCCTTTTAACGCAAAGGAGCAGCGGCTCTACTCCAAGCCCCTTACGAATGGCTGAGCTTCTCACCCTATCTCAAAGGGAGACGTCAGCCACTCTCCTGAGGAAACCCATTTTGGCCGCTCTTACCCGTGACCTAGTTCTTTTGGTCATGACCCATCCTTCATGACCATAGGGGCCCAGCTGTTTCGTCACAACGGTGCAGTAAAGCGAGTGCAACATTTCCTACCCGGAGTTGGCAATCCATTTTCTTCCTGCTGTTTCCTGCTGAGAACCATGGCCTCAGATTTTAGGTGCTAATCCGCATTCCAACAGCTTCACACTCGGCTATGAACCGCTCCAGTGGGAGTTGCCATCAGGACCACATCATCTGCGAAAAGCAGCAATGAAATCCACGGCCGCCCAAACTGTAGCGCCTCCTCCCCCCGACTACCCCTCGATATCCTGTCCATGAAAACCATAAACAAGATTGGTAATGAGGCGCAGCCCTGGCAAAGGCCAAGCCCAACCGGAAATGCCTCTGACTTCCGCCGAGCCCCTGAACATAGCTCTCGCTTTGGGTGTACAGGGATTGGATGGCCCCAAGTAAGGACACCCTCACCCCCTACTCCTGCAGCACCTCCCACATTTTCTCTCGAGGACCCGGTCATGCGCCTTCTCCAGGTCCACAAAACACATGTAGACTCGATGAGCAAACTCCCAGGCCCCCCCTCAAAGATTTTTGAAAGAGTAAAGAGATGGTCCGTCGTTCCAGGACGAAAACCGCATTGTTTCTCTTCAATCCTTGGTTCGACTATCGGGCGAACCCTCCTTTCCAGGACCTTGGAGAAGACTTTACCAGGGAGGTTGAGTAGTGCGATACCCCAGTTATTGGCACACACTCTCTGGTCCACCTTATTGAAGAGAGGTACACCCAACCCGGTCTGCCATTCTTTTGGCACCGTCCCAGACTTCCATGCAATTTTAAAGAGGCGTGTCATCTAAGACAGCCCACTTTGTCTCTGGACGAATCTCATCAATCCCCTGGGCTTTGCCACTGCGAAGTTGTTTAACTACCTCAGTGACCTCCGCCAGGTAAATTGATGGTGATCCCTGCTCCACCTCTACAAAAGAGGGCGTAGTAGTTGGATTCAGGAGTTCCTCAAAGTATTCCTTCCACCGCCCGATAACCTCCTCAGTCGCGGTCAACAGGGCCCCATCCTTACTGTACACTGCTTGGATGGTCCCCGTTTCCCCCTTCTGAGGTGCTGGATGGTCTTCCAGAAACACTTTGGTGCCGACCGAAAGTCCTTCTCCATAGTTACCTCAACCTCCTCCCATACTTGCTGCTTTGCCACCATCACAACAGAGGCTTCTGCCCTTCGAGCCTGTCGGTACAATAACTAATCATAACCCGAAAGGCCTGCTTCTTCAGTCGGACGGCTTCCCAGATCCCCGCTGTCCACGGGGTTCGAGGGTTACCGCCCCTTGATGCGCCTTGACTTTAGGCCACAACTCACTGCCGCAGCTTCAGCAATGGAAGATGTGAACATACACCACTATGGTTCAATGTCCCCTACCTCCACAGAAATGTGAGCAAAGCTCCGCCGGAGGTCTGAGTTGAACATTTTTTGGACTGTCTATATTTTACAGATATCTTTTAATTTACAATCATTACCAAGTGTATATAATCCACGTTTCAAATTGACTATTTGTAAAATCAATTTTTAATATTAAAAATATATATTCATTAAATGACACACAGATTGTTTAGAAGTTAATGATGTTCTTTGGTTCGTCTCTTACCTGCGAAAAAGTTTCTCTGAACCACACCCTTCAACCCCCCTTGTCGTCCTGCCCTGTCGTTGCGATTTGAAATAATGAGGCATTTATCCGCTCCACCGTCTGTTTTCTTTTTCTCTCTGTCCATCTGTTGCTACGCCACCTCATTTGCATCTCATTATGTATCTTGCTTCTACTTCCTTCTTTTGAATCAACGACAACTTTGTGTCTTTGTTTTCAACCGTCTGCCCCCCTACATATTTTCCCGTAGCTCAATTTATGCATGCCAATTTCTTTTCACCAATTTTTCAAGAAACTGATTTCACTCCAGCTGCTCTCACCTGAGAGCTCATCTTTCAAAGAAGTACATCTAATCCCTTCTGAATCACAATGTGTCCATTGCTATTTGCTGTCTCACTCTGACTTCTAATCCCCCAACTTCTCTCTCTGTCTAGATCATCACAAGGTCACACTTACCCTACACGTGGTTATTTAGGGAATGTGTGGAAGAAACGTATCAAATTGTACTTTTAGATAAAGGTAACTTGATGTTTGAACCTGAAAACATAAGGACCAGGTCATCCAAACTCACCGAAACTAAAATGATAAATGTAACTTGATACAAAGGTATTTTTAGTAAAGCAGTTCCATCCTTATCTCGCCCCTTAACCCTCTAACACGGTGACGATGCAAACAAATGTATATTACAGGGGGTTGTTTTGATGTGCAAACTGTTAATTAAACTTCTTTTGCTTCCGTTTTTATTTAACATTACTCCGAACATTGGTTGAAGACAGGTCTTAATTTTGTTTATGTACAGGTAAAAGCCAGTAAATTAGAATATTTTGAAAAACTTGATTTATTTCAGTAATTGCATTCAAAAGGTGTAACTTGTACATTATATTTATTCATTGCACACAGACTGATGCATTCAAATGTTTATTTAATTTAATTTTGATGATTTGAAGTGGCAACAAATGAAAATCCAAAATTCCGTGTGTCACAAAATTAGTTTTGTAATAGAGTTTCTGGCACTGCTCAGGTGTTATGAGAGCCCAGGTTGCTCTGATAGTGGCCTTCAACTCTTCTGTGTTGTTGGGTCTGGCATTCTGCATCTTCCTTTTCACAATACCCCACAGATTTTCTATGTGGCTAAGGTCAGGAGAGTTGGCTGGCCAATTTAGAACAGAAATACCATGGTCCGTAGACCAGGCATGGGTAGATTTTGCGCTGTGTGCAGGCGCCAAGTCCTGTTGGAACCTGAAATCTCCATCTCCATAGAGCAGGTCAGCAGCAGAAAGCATGAAGTGCTCTAAAACTTGCTGGTAGACGGCTGCGTTGACCCTGGATCTCAGGAAACAGAGTGGACCGACACCAGCAGATGACATGGCACCCCAAACCATCACTGATGGTGGAAACTTTACACTAGACTTCAGGCAACGTGGATCCTGTGCCTCTCCTGTCTTCCTCCAGACTCTGGGACCTCGATTTCCAAAGGAAATGCAGAATTTGCTTTCCCCAGAAAACATGACTTTGGACCACTCAGCAGCAGTCCAGCTCTTTTTTTCCTTAGCCCAGGTGAGACGCTTTTCGCGCTGTTTCTTGGTCAACAGTGGCTTGACACGAGGTATGCAGCAGTTGAAACCCATGTCTTTCAAGCAACAGGACTTGGCGCCTGCACACAGCGCAAAATCTACCCGTGCCTGGTTTACGGACCATGGCATTTCTGTTCTAAATTGGCCAGCCAACTCCCCTGACCTTAGCCCCATAGAAAATCTGTGGGGTATTGTGAAAAGGAAGATGCAGAATGCCAGACCCAACAACGCAGAAGAGTTGAAGGCCACTATCAGAGCAACCTGGGCTCTCATAACACCTGAGCAGCGCCAGAAACTCATCGACTCCATGCCACGCCGCATTAATGCAGTAATTGAGGCAAAAGGAGCTCCAACCAAGTATTGAGTATTGTACATGCTCATATTTTTCATTTTCATACTTTTCAGTTGGCCAACATTTCTAAAAAATCCCTTTTTTGTATTAGCCTTAAGTAATATTCTAATTTTGTGACACACAGAATTTTGGATTTTCATTTGTTGCCACTTCAAATCATCAAAATTAAATGAAATAAACATTTGAATGCATCAGTCTGTGTGCAATGAATAAATATAATGTACAAGTTACACCTTTTGAATGCAATTACTGAAATGAATCAAGTTTTTCAAATTATTCTAATTTACTGGCTTTTACCTGTATAACCATTGAAGGTTTTATGAAATGTTATCAGACTATGAATGATTTATGAACCAACCCCTTGGTAACAACCTTTAGAACATAGATAGGAAACTATGAGTTGGTAAGTGCTACTCAAGCAGAGATTAGGTGTTTTGAAGTCTTGAAGATGTTATGCAGGACATTAAAGTTAAATGTAACTGACACTGAGTTATTATTTGGAACATTGAATGCAATTGTGAATGTGTGCACATTGAAAGTACATTTAAAAAAGGGTTTTCTATGAGTGGTAGGGACAAACACTTTCACTAAATATGTAGCAACATATTTTTTGCCTTCTCCTTTGTTTGTTTGTCAATTTTCGTTCTGCAGATATTTTGTTGTCAGTTTGATCGAGGATAAGTTGATTGAGGAAAGCATTTGAAGAACCAAAGCCAAGGAACTGAAAAAGTTGACTTGAAAGGCCATTTTTTCCTTGATTCTGGTTTATGTGTGTATATGTAAGTGAGAGTCCTGAATGCTATCGTGCCTGTGTCATGAGATCATTGTATCAAAGCTTTCTCCTAATCCAATCTATTTCTGTTTGCCCGATCCGGCCCGCTGGCACGGTCATCACACACAGTGCAGCCAAAGACACTCAACATTGGACACACAGGCTTTAAAGTCCGCAAATAGTTCGCACAGGCTCACCGTCTTCAAGCACCTTGGCCATTAACAGTGCTTTGTAAGGTACTGTGAAATTCAGTTAGACAGCTAGTGAAAAGTAACTCACTGTAAAAAGCTCAGTTAATAGCAGGCAGCTAGTGACAATTAACTTACTGTAAAATAAATCACAGTATAATATATCGTAAAAATAATTAATTACATTCCTCTTTTTCTATTACGGTTTTGCATGAATAGGAGGAATTTACTTCAATCTTTAATAATTTCAGATAAAGAAGAAGAACAAGTGTTTTAGACATGTGACAAATAAAGGTATATGCAGACAGGCCTGTAAAACCAAAGTGGGTAAAGAGAGCTGTTATTGTACTTGTGGACTTAATTTTAGCTGATTCCATATAGAAATCTACTCTGGTTTAGAAGGTGGACCAACAACTCATTGGAAGCCCTGCAGCACTATAAGCAATTGAAGTAACACCGTTAATAATCGTGATGGCAAGACAAGACAGTCGTACTGCCGATGCATCATTTCAGAGTGTAAATCTGTTACTGTGAAATATACCACAGAGAGCGGTTCTTTCCACGTTTAAATAATTCTCTGATGGCACTTAAAATTCCCGAAAACATCCCGCTACACAGACCAGCATTTTTTTTTTTTACAGCAACACATGTGAGATAAAATGCTGTTCAGCACCTTGATATATGGGACTAAAATGGGTTCTGGCGGAGTTCATTACCATGACTTATATGGTGAAAGTATCCTTTCTCTGCTCTAATGAACACTCAACTTGAATTACACTGGCAGTGTGCTCTACAGTAAATACCTGAGCTCCTGTGTACCAAGGTTTTTTTTTTTTATCAGGGGAGAGCGGCATGGATCACCAAGACTTAAGTTAGAAGATGGTAAAAATGTTTTTATTTATAATCCCGACCCATAAAATAACTGCAATTAAATGTGTTAGTCCAGTGGAAGAAAAGAGTAAGTCATAGAGTAAAATGACCACCTGGAGGGTAGGTTTTGTCACGGTTTTGGTCAATGTCCTGTTTTATTTTGTAGTGTCAGGTCTCTTGTGTCCCCGGATTAACTTCACTTTGTGTCTTCCCCTGTGATTGTCTGCAATGTCAATGATTGTTTCCACCCGTGTTCAATCACCTGCACCTTCCCTGTGTATTTAAGCCATGTCAGTCTCTTGTCCCTTGTCGCGTCACTGACTGTTGCGAGTGAATGATGAATGTGCCCGTTGCTCTTGTCTGCATATAGTCAATTTCATCGTGTGTTTTTTTTTTTTCCTTGATTTTTGATTTATTAAAAAAAATCAACTGGGACAGAATCCCAGTTGATTTAAAATGAATCCATATGCGCGCCGTGAAATTACGTGCAGGTTTGAATGTGTGTTTCAAAGTTGAGACTTGTTTGACCGCAGTGATAACTTTACCATGGCAGTGAGACGAAGTTAACATTGCTACCGAGCTGCGACGGACGGGTAAGGAAACGCATCAAGGCCGTGGATGAATTTTATACAAAATAATTTATTGTGTGAAGTTTTGTGGGGTATTTTGAGTTGGTCTTTCTCCAACAAACTAGTTTCATAGGGGCATCTCTCGCTCTCAATATATTTATGTGTAAAATGGCATTAAATACCACCCTCACAAGACTGGACACACTCCACCACTCAGCAATCCGATTTGCCACAAGTGCACCCTTCGCCACCCACCACTGTGCTCTTTACAGATTGGTTAATTTGGCCCGTCCCTTCATACTAGTCGGAATTCCATTTTCGGAAAGGAACCTTCCCTACCTCTCAAATCTTTTGCACATTTCCCGACATCAATCGTCATTTCACTTCTCTCAAAATGTTCAAACAAAAGCTGCAACAAGCCATAGTTGACTGCTGTACTTGCTGGTCGGCCCTCACTTCTCTCTCTTCCATTTTTACAAATAACTTCTAGTAATCTGCCTTTTTTTGTACATGGTGTTTATTAACTTAACTATGATGTGTCATAATGCATTGATTGTATCTGTGCTGTTTTTGTCACTTGTGTGGATAGTGCTGCCTCTTGGCCAGATCATCATTGTAAATGAGAATTGGTTCTCAAAGGTCAAATAAAAAAAAGTGTTAATACATTTCATGTAAATATATTTATCCCTTCAAGGACGATATTGGTTAATTTAGAACGATACGATCCGAAACGATTCAATGACTTGAAATCGATTCATTAACTTTTTAGCCAAAAATCCAACCAGTGTTTTATTTGAATAAAGTGCAAACACTGCTGTAGCAGTGTAGCAGAAAAAAAACCCCGTATTAGTGATATACACAAAAAACACCCCTGCAATAATGGTTTCCCCCTACCAACCTCCGCAACCCCCCCCCCCCCCCCGCTATTTCAACTCTTTTGGAACGTCCTCTCGGATTTTCCGTGAAACCCGGAAGTTGAATCGGGGCTCGGGACGGCGGGACCATGGATACTGCGTGAGCAGTCACGGCTCAGTGCGCGAAAGCCTTTATCATTAAAAGTGCTAAGAAAAAAGTCTGAAATGCTTAAATCCAATGGGTTATTTCCTAGTATCGATACAATCAATTTATTACATTTTAAATCGATCTTTGATCGATATATGTCGTCCATATGGCCAACTCGCCGAGCACAGATCGATGAAGTTAGATCGGAGGAATAGAAATCGATACATCGATCTAACAACTGAATCGTTACACTCCTAATAAATAAATAAATATACATTTATTTATAGACACTTATTTCATAATGGTATTCGTATTTCAAGACACATTTCACGTTCTTATATGCAAATCAGGGGGCGAGGCTATCTCTCACATTCTGTTCCGAATGCAACCACTGCATGAAAAGTGGGATTTTCGTCCCCGTAAACGCCCGAAAATCTCCCTAATTTCCGACAATTTACAGGCCGCGCACGCCGCGTTCGCCTGTCCCGGAAATTGTCGGAAACAGACTTTGACGTAGGTGGCGATCAGCTGGCGGAGGTGCAAATGGCCCTAATTAGCATGTGAATGCAGCGAAACCGCGGGTGGCCGAGCGGGCTGAATATCCTTACTCCTTATTGGATGAACCACAACTTTCAAACAAGTAAAATCACTCGTGATTGGTTGGGAGATCTGTCGCTATTGGTCACCCAGCCTCATAAATAATTTATATATACAATATATATTATTTATTCATTCATATTGTACTGTATATTCATGTCATTGTTATCCTCTGTAGGCTACTAAACCATTATTAGACTACCACCAATGACATTGATGAATTTATAGAGGAAATGAACATTTGCCAGGAACATGTTTATGCAAAAAGAGCTTTATTAAAACAAACAATTATATACAAAGCGAGGATCTGCGCACACATGAGTAGAGGATAATCCAAAAACTACAACTGTCCGTTTGCCTCCTCGGGGTTGTAGGTAACTGGCGGCGTTCTTTCCGAGGCAGGTCCGTTGCGCAGACGCATATTGTGCGTGGCTCTGTACTTTGGAGTCGCCTCTCACCGGGACTGCAGCTTCGCACAGAGTTCAGAGAGCTCCGTCCTACGACATGACGCGACCGTACAATCCACCCAGAGACCCCGCCAACATGCCCTCTTCTTCGGCAGACATGAGGTCTCCGCTGGCGGACTTCCAGAGTTCCACCGCGTCATCTGCGAGCACACGCTGTCTCCACTCCAGCAGCTGTGAAAAACAACAATGAATCAATACTGTGCGATGCGTATGGACACAACACATCTATCAATGCTCATGAAAAATAGTAAACCAAATAAACTCTTACCCGCTTTCTTCTCGCGCGGAACTCTTCGCTCTTCCGCCCGCAGTGAGTTTTTCTGGCGCGGTTTACCTGAAGCTCCGACGTGCCGTCTCGTAATACGTCTTACAGGCGGCTGGAAAACAATTAAATGAAAGTGGTATGAATAAAAATCAACACGCAAGTCACCGTAACATTAAACGAGGAAGGAGAAACAGTTAAAAAAAAAGTCACTTACAGATGTTGCTCCGAGCAAATAGGAGGTCAGCGCCTCATTGTGAGGAGAAACTAGTGTGTGAAAACAAAATGTACAGTTATGATCGGTATCTATTCTATGGTATCTATTTCCTTATACCGCAGAATGAAAGCATGTTCTTTAAATCTTATACACTTCAAAAATACACTTCAATAAAGTGGGTTCTGCTCACTAGTTCTTTTGTAAGGCTACTCTTAGCTTTGGTTTTAGGCTAAGCTACTTTTAGCTTAGCTAGCAGTCATCAAACATATTCTTACCTTGGGATTTCATGCGGCCGTCTCCTCTTCTTTGAGTCAGTCTCTCCCGCTCGTTCATATCGGCAGGATGGTGATTCAGCTGACGGGACAGTCCGCTGATAACAAAGGGACATTCTAAAACGCTTAACGTGAAAAAGCTTAACGTTGCTTAAGGTAGGAAAACAACGAGGGATCATCACCAAATTTTGCATTGCCGTATCTTGTCATGAAGACTTAAGCCTGTCAAAAGAAATAAACCCAAATCCAACGATTATAGAAGATATCTCACATTAACGTTTTCTTCTTCATTGGCGCCTATGGCGAGAAAAAGGCTTAACGCGGTTTAATGTACCTAAACAACGATCAGTGATCACCAGATTTCTATCATATATTGCTCCTAATAACCACATAAAACTATCAGAAAATCGAAACCAAAGCCCAATTATGGACGTTATATGACATTAAGCGTTTCCCATTCATTGGGGACTATTGAAAGGAAAAAGCTTAACGCGGTTTAATGTACCTAAACAACGATCAGTGATCACCAAATTTCTCTTTCAGACAGACAGACAGACTGATCTTGGAGTTCTCTTCGACCAGGATATGTCCTTCAACTCTCATATAAAGAATACTTCAAGGACCGCCTTTTTTCATCTTTGTAATATATCGAAAATCAGGAATTTCCTGTCTCAAGGTGATGCAGAAAAATTAGTTCATGCATTTGTTTCCTCCAGACTGGACTACTGTAATTCTTTGTTTGCAGGGTGTTCTTGTAAATCTCTTAAGCCTCTTCAGTTGATTCAGAATGCTGCAGCACGTGTATTAACAAGAACTAATAAAAGAGACCATATCACGCCTGTATTGTCTGCTTTGCACTGGCTCCCTGTTAAATCAAGAATAGAATTTAAGGTTCTTCTCCTCACCTACAAGGCGCTTGCTGGTGAGGCACCTTCTTATCTTAAAGAGCTTGTAACACCGTACTGCCCTGCAAGGCAGCTGCGTTCTATAGATGCTGGGTTACTTGTTGTTCCTAGAGTTATTAAAAGTAGGATGGGAGGCAGAGCCTTCAGTTATCAAGCTCCTCTTTTGTGGAACCAGCTTCCACTTTCAGTCCGGGGGGCAGATTCAGTCAGCTCCTTTAAGATAAAGCTCAAAACTTTCCTCTTTGATACCGCTTATATTTAGGGCTGGCTTAGGTTTGCCTGGACCAGCTCTTAGGTACGCTGCTATAGGCTTAAACTGCCAGGGGACTTTTTAGGACACACCGAACTCCTCTCTCTCTCTCTCTCTCTCTCTCCCCTTTTACTAAAATCCACGTTGCATTAATGCACATGACTAATTCAGCTCCTTCCCGGGAGTTCTTTGTGCTTTCTCGCCGAGCAGGTCTTTGCAGATCGTAGTTCCGTCAGGACCCTGGTCCTGACTCTGGCCGTGGCCCTGCTGTCACCTGCTGCTGCCGTCATCATCATCATCATTTTAAATATGATTCATATCACTATTACTCTTTCCTATCCCTACCCACAGTCTTCTGTGGATGGTGGTTCTACCTGATGGTGGTGGCCCCTGAAGTGGTCCTGTCGTACACCTGGCTGGCTACTTGGAATTCTTTGATTAATTTCTGTTATAGAAATTGAATGTATTCTACATCTGTATGAGTCATTCTGTACACATGACATCTATTGCAGTCTGTCCATCCCGGGAGAGGGATCCCTCCTCTGAGGGATCCCTTTTCCAAGGTTTCTTCCCTTTTTTCCCTGGAAGGGTTGTTTTCATTTTTTGGGGAGTTTTTCCTGTGCCGATGTGAGGGTCTTGGGACGGAGGATGTTGCATGTGTGCAGACTGTAAAGCCCTCCGAGGCAAATTTGTAATTTGTGATTTTGGGCTATACAAAATAAAATGAATTGAATTGAATTAACTATTCACACCATTGGCTTGTTAGCACTACCAGGCGCAAGTGCCCTACACAGACGCTACCCTGGGATTACCAATCCTGCAAGATGCAAAGTTGTAGTGTAAGGATGAAAGTCACTCAAACTTGCGTGCCATATGCATAACTGGTTGAGTTGTAACCAAAAACAATTCTGGCCCCTCAGGCTTGAGGGAATAGGGGAAAAAACTAAAAGAGGATGTGAGTCGAGGTCTAGTTGAACCTAGATAAAAAGTAAGCAAATAAAACTATAATACAAACTGCTATTCTTTTTTTTATTGTAACGGTCTCTTGCTTTATCCCTCCGACTTGACTTCAGTCAACAAACAAGAAAAGGTGATGATACCCTGTAAGACGAAGACGATGAATGCCTCATAGTTGAAAATGCCTAGGTTGAGTTCAGTTGGAGCACATAACACATTTGTGGTAATAAGTGCAGGCGATGGCTACACGATCTTCTGCCATGCACTTCACGTGAAACCACCGCCTACAAAATACACACAAAATGTACTCCTCTCTATATTCTGGATCCCCCTTGATCCTAATTGATCGTTCCTGATGATTGCACAGGCATAGAGAACAGTAAAAACACCACAGTCATATCCATTACTTTGTTGTGGGACATTTATGACGTCTGTAACAGTCCAATCAGATACCTTAAAATCTTCTCCAGCAGCCGTGAAAATACAGGCCACAACTTTGAGAAGTTTTGAGCAGGCAGTGTTTGCAGTTTTAGAGCTGTGGATGGAATTGTAGATGGAAATGTCCCGATTCCTAAAATCGGCTGATGCTAGAACCCAGTGTAAGCCTGAACCTTGAACATCGGTGTTGAAGGGCATCAATATCGTGTCAAAATTCAGAGCCCTTTGTGCTGCGCAGAACTGCAAAATTGGGCCAAAATTCGAAACTGCAGCCATCTGATAAATGTACGTCGGCACACTTAATACCACTTTTCCATTTCCAGAGTCCATTTTTGCTGCCTGACAAATGTAGCCTGCGATGGCCTGCTCAATTGTCTCCCCTTCAAGCCAGATCTTGGGAGCAAGACACTGGCTTCTGCGAGACACTGACGACCAGTTCTTCTTCTTCTTCTTCTTCTATTGTTTTATGGCGGTTGGCAAACAACTTTTGGTGCATTACCGCCACCAACTGAAATGGAGTGTGAATCGGGATGACCTACTCTAATATCCTACTACTATAAATAATATAAAAAAAATAAAAAAAAAAATAAATAAATAAATAAATAACTAAATCCGTTTTATCAAATTAGTCTTTTTAAGATATCTTAATAATAAAGAATAACCCTCTGATTTGGTGTTCATATCTAAAAGATATTTTATGTTTAACTTTAATTTACTGTTTTGTAATCTATTTACCAATTCATTTCTCTCAATATGATATTTACTACAAAATAATATAACGTGCTCCACTGTTTCTTCAACAAAACAAAAATCACACTTTCCTGTATCATGAATCCCCATTTTAAATAATGTGCTATTTAACCCTGTATGTCCAAAACGTAATCTTGACATTACTGTTTCTTCCCTTCTATTCCTTGATATCATCCTCGTTAATCCTACTTTTCTTTGAATATTATAAAACCATCTTCCAGTTCTTTCTTCTTCCCACTGTTTCTGCCACCTTGCTCTAATCCTTTTCTTAATTACTGATTTTATTTCACCTTTACTAAATGGAATTATTATATCAATTAAACTGTATTTACTTGCTCTTTTTGCATATTTATCTGCCATCTCATTCCCTTTTATTCCTATATGAGAAGGAATCCATATAAAGGAAACATTTAATCCCATTGCTTGAATTCTGAATAATAGTTGCTGAATTTCTACCAATAAATCCGGTGTGCTATCTGAATGATTGTTTTTAAATGAATATAATGTTGAACTAGAATCTGAACAAATTACACTTCTTAATGGTCTAATTTCTTCAATCCATTCTAATGCTAACATGATGCCAAACATTTCTCCTGTGTAAACTGAAACTTCATTACTAATTCTTTTACCTGATTTAAAATTAAATTCTGGAACTACAAACGAAACACCATTCCTATTATTTGAATCTTTTGAAGCATCTGTATAAATTTTTACATATCCATAATATTCTTTATCTATATATTGCTCAACCATATTTGAATCTAAAATATCCTGTTTATTTTTCCGTTTATACAACAATCTTAAATCTACATCAATTTCAGGTAGGATAGATGGATGAAGTATTGATCTAATAACTGTTCTACTGCCATTTATTTGAGATAATTCAAGATCTATTATATTAGAATCTGCTATCCACCCAAAAGAATTTAATTTCTTCTTCCCTTTTTCCCAACTTGGTTTTAAAATTTCTTGACATGGATGATTTTCACAATGATTTTTTAACTGAAACCAGTAAGTGGAAAGTAATTGTAATCTCCTCAACTTTAGTGGCATTTCTCCCATTTCTACTTGTAATGCTGAAGTTGGTGTAGTTCTTATGGCCCCTGTGCATAATCTCAAAGCTTGATACTGAACAATATCCAATTTTTTAAGTAATGAAAATGATGCTGTACCAAAAGCTATATATCCATAATCAAAAACAGACCTAATTAATCCTATATAAATTGATTTCAATGCCTTCCTCTCAGCTCCCCATTCATTCCCAACCAAACATCTCATAACATTTATAACTCTTTTGCATTTATCAATCATCTTCTCAATATGAACTTTCCAAGTAAGCCTTTCATCCAACCATATACCCAAAAATTTAAATTGTTTTACCCTTTCCAAATCCTATTTATAAATGTGTAACTTTAATTCTTCAGAAACTTTTTTCCTTGTAAAAAACAAAATCTTTGTTTTATCTACAGAAATCTTTAATCCCCATCTAAAAGACCAATTTTCTATTTTATTAATGGCTTCTTGAACTTTTTTAATGATGAAACTTATATTTTTACCCCTCTTCCAAATTGCTCCATCATCAGCAAATAATGAAACACCCATTTTATTTTCCACATCCTCAAACATATCATTAATCATAATAGAAAAAAATAATGGACTAACTATACTTCCTTGAGGAATACCATTTTCAACATAAATATTTTCTGATAATTGATTTCCTATTCTTACTTGTATTGATTTATTATTGAGAAAATCATTTATCCAATTAAACATTGAACCCCCAATTCCCATCTTCTTTAATTTTATCAAAAATCCTTCTTTCCACATCATGTCGTAAGCTTTTTCAATGTCAAAGAATACAGCTATCACACTCTCTTTATTAACTTGTGCCTTTCTTATTTCATGTTCCAACAACAAAATAGAATCCATTGTATTTCTACCTTTCCTGAAACCACTTTGAAACTTAGATAAATACCCTATCTTTTCAACAAAATAAGTCATCCGTTCATTTATCATTCTTTCCATTATTTTACATAAATGCGATGTTAATGCAATTGGCCTATAACTGACGACCAGTTAGGCTCAGGTGTTTGTACATGTAGCCAAATGACAAAAAACATTTTCATTGGACCTTCAGTGTGCTTTGGGACTGACTGGAGAAGTGACTTAACCAACGGCATTCGAGATGGGCGGAGCCAGAACTTTCCACGACTCCAAGTGGAGCTACACTCGGCATACTTCCTCTTAACTCTCAACTTGTTTCGCCACTATTTAAGAAACATTTTAAAATGAGCGAAACACCCACGATTTTTTGACAGTTTTATGTGGTTATTAGAAGAAATATGAGAGAAATCTGGTGGTCATTGATCGTTGATTAGGTACATTAAACCGCGTTAAGCTTTTTCCTTTCAATAGTCCCCAATGAAGCAAAAACGCTTAATGTCATATAACGTCCATAATAATTGGACTTTGGTTTTGATTTTCTGATAGTTTTATGTGGTTATTAGGAGCAATATATGAGCGAAATGTGGTGATCATTGATCGTTGTTTAGGTACATTAAACCGCGTTAAGCCTTTTTCTCGCCATAGGCGCCAATGAAGAAGAAAACGTTAATGTGAGATATCTTCTATAATCGTTGGATTTGGGTTTATTTCTTTTGACAGGCTTAAGTCTTCATGACAAGATACGGCCATGCAAAATTTGGTGATGATCCCTCGTTGTTTTCCTACCTTAAGCAACGTTAAGCTTTTTCACGTTAAGCGTTTTAGAATGTCCTATAACAAACAGCAGTTTGTTCTCGACTGGCTGAAAGTTGTTGATCGCGTCCAAGAGGAGCTGAATGTGAGTTGAACGTCCGGATCCTCCAATCAGATACGAGGTCATTGTTACATGGAAGGACTCGCGAGACCAGACCGCGGTGCCTGTGAAGCACCATGTCTGCGAGATGTAGTGGTTAATACGTCCTCTGTGCATTTAAGTAAGACTAAAGAAAAGGTCACTGTATTCCACTATGCACATTAGTTGAGCTCTAGGACAATGTGATCTCTGCAGAGCCTTCATTCTCATTCTAATGTTTGCATGGAATGGTCATTTTACCTTGCTGATTCAGATTGAAACTAATTTTTTTAATAATTTACTGTATCTTTTTTACATAAAATTTGCCATAGCTAATGGCATACACAGTAATCTAGCATACTTTAATTCAATGAATCAATACAAGCTAAAATGTAAGAGTCTATAATTAGGCCTGATCTATTTGTACCAGAGATTTTCTTACCTATTAAAAAAATGTCCCAGTAAATAATCAAACAGAAAAGGTTATAATAAATAAGCAAATCCTAAAACATAACGAGATTAAAATAAATTAAATATAATCAGATTGAGTCTGCAGTTAGGCTGCTTGATTTGAATAGTTGGGCTTCTCAAGTACTATAGAGATGGCTCATTTCTCTGGTATTATGTTATGCACATATACACACTATGCTGTATATTGTGAATTTAAAGCCTCCATAGCTAGACGAGGTGGGTGTTTGACATTCACAACACAGAATCCCTTCATAATGTTATTCAACACACTTCATTTCTGAGAACTTCATCAAATACTTTTTGATGAAAGTTTTATGCACTTGTTTCTCTGCTGGTGTGCAAATTTGATAGAAACCGTCGTCAAAACCATTGAATATGCAGTGCAATGGTTCTGCTGCATGCTGTTCGATGGCATTATCTAACCCACACAGTGTGCAAATGGTTCCCCACATGTAGGATTTCCATTTATGCCACAGTCTGATAACTATATTTAGATCTGTCTATGTGCTCTTTCTATAGTCTCAATGATCTGCTCTGCATTTGAATTTTCCATTATTTCCTGTCTGATGCTTTTGAAAGTGCCATTTACTAGTTCACTATTTAAAGCGCCACCAGGCTGAAGGTCCAAAGCAGAACTGTGCTTTGGTTGCTGGGCCGTTAGTTGTGTTTTTTCCTGCTATGAAGTAAAGGCATAACAAGCTCTTTCAGGACATTTCAGGGAATACACCAGGCGGTTCCTCTGAGGATGTCTCTGGACTTAATTTTTTTCTGAGGCGTCTCCGGTTTTGAAATAATCCTTCTCAATATAGCTTCTGGAGTGTTAAGACTTCGTCATATTTGATAGAAGTATAGAAAGGAAAATCCCCACACTGTCAATGAGGGTAATGCTAATTTTATTGAATGAAACATTTACAGCTGTGAGTTTTTCTCTGACTGTTGGCAAATGATGTGTCGGCAGAATGCAAACAATTCAAATGCAGTCAATTGGTGTCCTTTACCAGGTTTGTACACAATTTAAATGCATTAACATGAATATACAGCGCTTAGTTAGAATATGTTATGTTCTACCATGCATTCATTTCCCCCTAAGCCCAACAAGGTAATTTTGTGGCCCAGCCAGGATGTTAGTCCTACACCTAATCAGAAAACATGAATTGCCATAATATGTCAGACCAACGACAACATAGTGCAAGGAATAAAGTATAATGGTAGTTTAGTTAAATACGCATAAACTAGTATAGGTTTATTTTAACCATTTCTGTAAAGTTTAAATGCATCCCAAAATCATATTGCTTTAAAGTAAAACACTAACATTTTAACTAGTGGTGGGCATAGATTAATTTATTTAATCTAGATTAATCTAGATTAAAATGGCTCATATGAATTCTGCAGAAGGCATTCAGAATATGTGTGCTACCCAAATAATTACTAACAGTAAGTCTTTGACGCTTCCTGTTCATAATTTATTCTAATATTTGAAAGCCTTGAAAAGGTGCAAAGATGCAGGACCACATAAAGTTACATAAGTACACAACACACAGCATAATATAACAAGGGTGCAAATCCCAGTAGGACGTGATAAGGCAATACGGGTTCAAGTATTACAGGATGAGGTATGACGAACAGTTGAGCAGCATAGTTTTGTCAATAGCAGATATACACAAATAATGTGCCCCTTTATATGGCACTATTACTCCCGTAGTTCGCGCTGAGATCGCTACCCAGCCGGTAGGAGTCTAGCTCAAGCCCCCTCTCAGTGTACATTACATTACCGTGGAGCGTAAACACAACAGCGCGTCACCTCACGCCGCTGAGCTAGCATCACATGGAGACGGCCGGGTAATGCTAACCGGGTATAGCTTGCGTCGCGGATCTTCACCTGAGCGTGTGATTTGTTAGCCATTTAGTATCTGCGTGCCTACCCGCTGGACGGTCAGAGACTGTGAATGCCGAGCTGCTTCGATCTGCGTGGATGTGGAGGGTTGACTTGCCATGCCGAGTGTTAGCCGTTTGCGGGGCTACTGCTTTACACAGAATGACACCGCGTTTCCCGGCATTGGAGATGAAGATCACCTTCATCTCCAATGTCTCCCAAGACATCTGTCTGCTACTATAAACAACGCAGTGTTACGTACCGACGCAAACTAGCATCACCGCCCAACCAACCACACTCAACGCTAACGCAACACCGCTGCGCTGCACAATGCGCAGCTGAAGCAAACCCGGTGGCTTCGTAGCTGCATCCATGTTAGCACATCACGTTTGGTGTGGTCATTTCACAGTAGGCACAGGTTCGAAGACTCGTTCTCGCCCCTTACAGTGCAATTTGGCTAGGTATCCATCCACGCTAGAATGTCAAGGTGAAAGTCATCATAGCTTGCGTAGTATAGACCCAGCTCCCAACCCAACTTTGAGAATAGATTATCTGCGACATTTTTTTTTATCGCCGATATGGGTCTCACCACAACGCAGCACGCTAACGCCGATAACGGCCCACCACTAATTTTAACTTGGGTTAAAATGCCATTTAAGGTAGTGATTGTTAAATGTCAATGAGACACACAATCATCTGGTGTAGGCATGTCAGCTGATGAGGACTATTGTGTGTAGCCCATTTCCTATTCAAAAGTGAAATAAAATACAAAAAGGTGCTTCATCCAAACGGCAGGTGTAAAAGGAACCATCTACAGCACAGTGCTGTTAAAAGGTTTTCTAAATATTAAAGACCTATTCTGCAATATGCAGGTTGTGTTGCCCTGCTAGGCGGGTCAGGAAACCAATAATTTAAATCCTGTATTTTGAAAAGGCGGATTGTCTTTTTGGCTCTTACAACTCTTAGCTTTTGTCTGCCATGTTACATGGCGGATAAACAAGCGCATTGTGCATTTTCCAAAGCCAATGCGGATATATAGTCTACTTCCATGATTATATGGCCAAATAAATTCTGGAACAGCAGGATTGCATCCAACAGTCAGTGATTCAGCTCGGTAAGAGCATTGCTTTGACTTGCTCATAAAGCAGCAATAAATCAATAGGCATTTAATAATTTGCCCATGTCGTCAGCTTAAAGAGGTATACGTCTTCTTCTATCGTTTGGAGAAGCCGATAGGTCCTGTGATGGTGAAAACATCACAGGTATTAGGACAGTGAGCTTTAATCATTCTGCTGCTATGCTGACAGTGACTAATGTAACTTTAAATTAGGAACGTAGAGCAAAAAAACGGACCATCGGCATTTAATCACTTTGCGAATCATTGTAAACAAACAAGACCTTGAAGGCCCGGCAGTTCACAAATAGTGGATTATTAAGCAAACACCTTGCAGTGTACAGCCAGCACATGGTGCGCCAATGGGACTATGTTTTTATTCAAATGCGCATACAAATATACAGGCCGATGTTTAAAATACATACATCTCATTTAGCAAGATTTTTACAAATACTGTTTGGTTCTTTAAGAATCTCCCCACCGAACGGGGGATCAGGAGAGGATTCATTTTCCACAAACAGCTGATTAGTCCACAAATAGCAGGTTATAAACCTGCATAAATAGAAAGGCTATAGTGTAAACAACAGTATTAGCCACATACACAGGCAAACATTACATCATTTTTTTCTTCTTTTCACATTTGATTATGAAGAACAGGACGCCATTCAGGAAGTCAGGGCCTTGCTGCCACCTTGACCCCTCATCATGTTTCTCAGGAGTCGCCTCTGGTAAGTATGTCAGCAATGTTTCGTCTACCTTCAACCCACCTCCAACCTTCCACATATCCGGCTTTCTGAATCTCACCGATACAATTAGAGAAAAAGATCTGGAAGCAGGAGCTGTCTTTTTGGATGGCTGCCAGGATTGTTTGGCTGTCCACAAAGTGAATCCATTGGTCGACTTTAATGTGGCAGTGCCTCTCAAAATACTTTTTTTAGGTGGGTAGCGAAAACCGCGCCACAGAGTTCCGCCTTGATCACATCTCCCATTTGGTCAAGAGGGGTGAGTTTAGCCATGGATTCCACCGACTTCATTACAGCTTTGTCTCGAGTGTTAAACCGCAGGTAGAGTACGGTTTCATAGGAGGATTCCCTTCCATCGGAGAACGTGATCCCTGTTGGTGGGCCTATGGCTCTTGATAGTGTGAGGCTTCTCTGAGTCTCACGAATTCTTCAAAGAGCGTTATTGCGGCTTCTCGAAGTTTTAGAGAGGGGCATCCCATGTGTCTTTAGATGGGTTGTCCTTGCCAGCTTCCTAGAATGAATCTCGTACCAACGTTACTTCTTTCTGCTTGGCTGGTGAGGCAAGACCAACTGGGTCGTATAATGCGGCAATCTGGCTAAGTAGTATGCGTCGGGTAAGGGGATTTGGTGTTCCTTTCCTGACATTCTCCATCCTCAGATTAACTCCTGTCCTCATTTCCCTCGTATAGTCCTTTTCCACCAACAAGAACCAAGTGCTGGTTCGGAGCCAGAGCTAGTACCGGTTTAGAGTTGGTTCAACTGAGTAGCCTCCTAAGAACTGGTTTCTTTTCCACAGGCTAAAGAGCCAGCGCAGAGCCAGGTCCTACGTCACTGTTACGCGGGGGGGTTGAAGGGGGTAGTAGTTTTTATTTCCTGGTGGTACGGGCCGGGCTGACCGGGCATATACGCGCCGTTAGCAGTTGAGACCGTACAGTTTTCTCTCCGGTACGCTAGTACTTTCACCTCTGCTGTTACGTCTCATCTTTCCCCGCAACGTTAGCGCAGAGGCGCCAAACACAAACACATCATTAACAATGGCAGACGTTGCTTTGCTATTGATGTTTGTGACTTTGCGGACCTACATCGGCATCCAAACACGGCGGATTCAACGTGTTCGCGCAGCTCGTCTTTATTCGTAGACGGAGATTTTTAAAAATGGCGGTCACAACTTTCTCTCGTCTCACGGTAACCCCGCCCCCAGCCGCTGACGTAAGCGGTTCTTACTTCGAGTCCAGCAATGATATGGTGCTACTTAAGAACCACAAAGCTGGTGCTTTGGCAGTGGAAAGAACCGATTTGGAACTAGGCCCTGGCTCCAAACTAGCACCAGCTCTGCTTTGGTGGAAAAGGGGTATTAGAGAAGTTAATAGAAGTCAGCAACCAGAGCTTGTCTGTATCCGGTTCGTAGCCGACCCCAAGTGCTTTTTTCCCCCCATCATGCAATTGATTGGGCAGTATCAGAGCCCTGGATAGTCGTTTCAACAGGGGCTCCACTCCTCCCACTTTGGCGCGACTGAACCCACGATTTGAGGAAGAAGCCTCCCTGTGGTGGCGGGACATCTCAGATGGTATGGAGTACCTTGGGACCCTTGTGAAGGAAATCATTTAGACCAGGGGTGTCAAACTCAAATACAGTGGGCCAAAAATTAAACAAAGCCGTGGGCCAAAGTTGAACAAATGAACCTTTTAATATTAACCCAAACAACTTTTGCTTTAACATTGAATATGGAACTTGTATAACCTAATAGTGCAGACATGCAAAATCGAATTTCAAATTTAAATAAAAATAGTATGCCTCTATTTTATTTGCAGCCTTCTGAGGTAAATATCAAAATAAACTTTTCCACAGGCTAATAAATTTGAAATTCAAATAATGAATGAATCAACCATTCGAGCCTTGGAGTAGCAAGAAAAAGTGCATGAAGAAAATGTTAATTATTGCTTAGTTTACGACACACTGATCTAATCTGATGCGCCCAAGCCAGATACCTGGCATCTTTTCTTGGATGCTAGTTCTTCAATGTCTGGGCTCAGTATCGAACAAAGGTGTTCATCAGTCAGACGTCTCCTGTGAGATGTTTTCGTCATCTTCATCAAGGAGAAATGTTGCTCAGATAGATAAGTGCTGCTGAACATGGAGCGGAGCTGAGGCATTGTGTCAGGGATGAACTGTGGAAACTGCGGTGCCAACAGCATCATACTAGAGCGTGTCATTACACAGGGCTCTGTGTTAGGCCCCCTCTTATCTTCCCTCTATATACTCCCACTTGGTTCAATCCTCAGGAAGCATGGTATCTAGTTTCATTGCTATGCCGAAGATAGTCAAATCCATATCCCTCTTAGAAAGTCAAACTCCTACTGTGTTAAACCAACGTTAGTGTTTACATGACATTAAGGCCTGGATTTTTTTTATTTTAATGAAAAAAAGACAGAAGTCATGGTTTTTGGCAGTATTGGCACTTCTAACTACAGAGTTGCTGTGTTTGTTCGCCAGCACGTATGTTAGGCACTTATCTTTTCCCGGTCTTCCTTGAGGGTAATTTCTTTTCCACCAGGGAGGACCTACCACACTTACAGCCGCCACATTGAGGGTTGCACGCTGCTCCTATGCTGTCCCACCTGAACCACTCAAAGACCTCTTTGTTGGCGGTTGCAGTGCTGCGGACAAAACAGTGTTTTTCCTCTTTTTGGAGGTATGATGGTCTCTTTATACCCCATCGAGGCCGATCTCATGGTCCTTGCTAGGTGAGTCTCAGAGTGGTGCACGGCCAAATTGACTATCTCAATGAGATTGGGATGGGTTCCCCCAACAGTCTTTCCTAGAGGGCCGTCCCAGATCTTCCACAATCTTAATTGGCTGGGGAACAAGACAACCTTCCCGGAGACTTATAAGGAGGTCAATCTTTGTGGGACAGACCAGTTCGTCTCTGGGTACCTCCGGAAAGAACTTCTGCAGTTGCTTGGCAGTCACTGATTGAGTGACCTCCGCGATGTTTTCCAGGCCATAGCAGAGAATTCTATGCTCTGACACTTTTCCGTTGGATGTCTTCACCTCCAGCCGCAGGGGCTATCTTTTGGTCAAGACAGTCTTTTTCATCTCCCCGACTCCATGGACTAAGTCTGATGTTCTCACTGCACAGTCCAAGGCGATCGGTTGTTTCATTGGTGTCTGATACAACGTTGATTAGGGAGCTAACAAGGCAACCAGAGTTTGTTGTCGCTTGCATCAGCATCATCAATCCGTTTGCTGGGTCAGTTTTATGGATAATCCAGTCCTTCTTGAGTGAAACTGGGAAGCTTGCTTTCAAGAGATAGAGCAACAACACGGTTTTTCACAGCGTCCTCTTCACCAAGAATCTGGAGGTTGCACAGTGCCCTTTCAACAACCTGGATCAATTCAATGGTTCCCCTTGGATTGTTTCCTGTGGAAGAGACTGGACCTTGTTAGTAATCATTAGGACTATTTTCGCTTTGTTCCTGTATTTGCTGTCCTGCAGCCTGAACATATCATCGGCAGATCCTTCTTGACCTTTTCGTGGAGCCTATTTAATAAGTGGAACTTTTCATACATTCCGCATCTTGTGGGTTACCTGAGTCATCTAGGTCCTCCCACTCAGTCTTCCAACGATAATAGTCCCTTATGTCACCAAAGAAAGTGGGTAGTCATGCGCTTTCAAGGCTGATTTGAGGCTAGAGATTAGAGTTTCCTTTGGTCCTATCTGGGCTGCTTTGCAGTAAAAGGGGTCAGGTGTTCATGTTCGATGCCCCCGTGTACGTTTTGGGTTTCAACTTGAGATCAGCAGACATTTCAGGGAGGAAAGGAAAGAAGCATTTTGTGTCGGATCACCAACCGCGCTGCCATTATCTCCCAGGTTTCTTACTCTACCCTTTACTCTGCTTCGTCGTCCTCCAGTTTATCGGACGCTAGGACCCTCTTCTTTAGTGTCTTGTGGCGTGCCCTGAGATCTAATGCCTTCGGACCAGGGACCAACTCCTTCCACGCTACCAGCATCCCGGATAAGCGGACCCGTAATAATAACAGTTCAAATCTAATGTGTTGTTCCGTACAGCGAAAGTTGCCCGAGACGAGTGCCCGGATAGCGTTAGCTAGGGCTACCACAAACGCGGTTCACGCTAGTAGAACGCTGGATCTCACTAACGTCAGCTAACGCCCGCTCCTGAGCTAACGTTAGCGCCTGACGTTAGCTGACGTCAGCTTCTGTTCAAACGTTGAACAATTCTTCGCCCCTCTAAAACAGCAGCAGCTGATGGCAGCACAACACAACTTTTTTTAAAGCGGCGAAGAGATTGCTGACACAGTACGTGGTATCGGATCGGAGCCTGGACTCCAGTACTCGCCGATACCCGATGCCAGCATTTCGGCAGTATCGGAATCGGAACAACTCTACTTTTTGTAAATGAAGCCTGTGCTCTTGATCGCACACTTTTAAGCTTTTCCAAGTCTGCCATTGTAACTCCCTTTGTGTTGACTGGAAAGCGGTCATTGTCAATTTGTATGCGCTCTTTTATCCTTGATCAACCGGCAGTTATGATAAACGTGGGGTCAGTCACAAAAGAGAAATGAGAGACAAACTGATCCTGGGTTAATTGAGCTTTATTAATGAAGGTGTTAAACCACAAAGGTGTATTTTAGTCTAAAGTGAATACAGTGAGTGTGGTTTTAAATAGTCGCTGTGCATAGCAATCTATTACCAATGTAAACCGATTGACTACATTACCCATCCAGCACCGCAACCGTGAAGTAGCTTCTGTGATAGTAAGACGCTCCAAATTCAAACATATACTGGAATATAGTCACGGATAGTATCGAGCTGACAGCTTTAAACATCAGACCGCAAATAAGGTTTTATCAGCGTGACCAACGTAACAGTTATCAAGCATACAAACCGCGCAAATACATGGTGGCAGCACAGCAGTAGCGCAACAGACAAACACACTTAAACCACTGCTCAATGTAAAGAAATAACAGCTTACCGGTGGCGCATCTCTCTTTACGACACAACATGTCAAAACTAATACTCGCTTCCGCTTATAGCCCGTGCTTATTCAGTACTGGATTCCAACACACAGATTTTACTAGTACACGTTTTAACTCTTGACTGGTCCGTGCTTTAATCCGGTGGGTGAACCTCCTACAAAGCCAACTATTTATGGTTCTGAACGTTGCAACCTTTGCGTTCCAAATTTATTATGACTTTACACTAACCGCATGAGCAGGAATTTATTATTATATATTAGCAGAAATGAATGAACAGGCGAAATTTATGGGATTTATAACTTTAATTAAAACTAGGACTGCGGGGCAGTACTGAACGGACCTGAGCCGCATGTCGGGGGGGCCAGCGGTCGGCCGGACATGCAGTCAAAAGGTGAAAAAAGAAAACGGAAAAAAAAGCTGGTGCCAGCCGGGGAATCAAACCCGGGTCTCTGGTGTGCCAGCCGGAGTCTTTGCCGGAGTCCAAGCAGCTAATCACACCACTTCTGCTCCATCAGAAAATAATAACTCATGAACTCATGAACTCATGAATAATAACTCATGAATGCCATGACTGGAGCTCTGTCCAGTCATGGCATTCACATTTGACCAACTTGACTAGTTTGTTTCATTCTACTGATATGCAGGAATAGGCACAGCCCTATCAAAGCTGTGGCCTCCAAATGAGTGCGCCTGGAACAGAGGAGTCTCTGGGCTGCTTCATAAAAATGTGTAGAGCAGTTTCTAGGTTGCTTTATCAATACGTGTAGGGGAAGCTATTGAGCCAAAATGCCATTAGGTAGCATTGAATGCACCCGGATCAGAGCAGTTGCTAGGATGCTTTATCAATACGTGTAGGGGAAAGCTATTGAGCCAAAATGCCATTAGGTAGCATTGAATGCACCCGGATCAGAGCAGTTGCTGGGACTATTTGTCAATATGTGTAGGGAAAGCTATTGAGCCAAAATGCCATTAGGAAGCATTGAAATTAGGAGGTAACTAACATAAAAGTGTAAACCTTTGCCAATAGGTGGCGCTATATATACATATATATTGAATCACTGCATTTTAAACCTTCAAGGCCTACACTAGCATCATGAATGTTGAATTCCAGCCAGAAATATCAATGTTCCTTGCAGTTATAGCATTTTACATTTTCAAGAAAATCGCACAGAATGGAGGGCAGCTCACGCGCAGGTAGTTTCAAGAAAACTCTAATACGATTCTAATACGAAAGGACCACACCGTTGTCAGGACCCATTTGCCTGAAATCGATCGGGTGTAAACTGTCGATGGAAATGGTTCATTTGTAAAGGCAAAAAGACGCAAATCATCGCCAAAAACGGGCGAAAAGTGCACATATTCAGCTATGAATAACTCTGCCCCCTAGTTTTCAAATATTCTGAAAAAATCAGGGTACGTTCTTGGAGGCAATTCGAACATGTGATATCACATGTTTGGTGAAGACAGGCCTTGTAGTATGGAAGTTCTGAGTCTTTCAGAAAGAAGCCATGCCCCTGAGAAGTTGATTGGTCTCTAAAATTGTAACCAAATAAGATATCAAAAATCCTTCAACAATAACAGGTGGCGGTAAGCCAATAATGATTTCAGGTCAATCAGACCTACCGTCTGGGAGGAGATTGTTAAAATGTGTTTTTCACAAAATTCAAAATGGCGGAGACGTTCCCTGATAGGGAACGTCTCAGGTTACGTATGTAACGCTTGCTCTGTCTCTCTCTCTCTCTCTCCCCACATTTACCCATGTTTACCCAGTATCTGATGGTTAAACAGGTTGTCAATGACAGTTGGTCTTTGTCATGGGACTTTTTATACATCTTATGCTACTCATTAGTACAGTTGCGAAAAATGGTCTAAAGTGGCTTTCCTTGATGTAATTACCTCTTAACATAGTTGCAACGCATTTGGTTTTATTTGCCACTGCAGAAAAAATAAAGAAAAAGATCCATATACTGCCACTGACTAATTTATCACCCTAGGAGCGAGTTATTTTTTCACAACCTCATTTAAATCTGCTACACTGTCTCATATGCACACTTCTTTTAAAGGGCAGGAGTGTCATATCTTAACGCTTCAACCAATTAGGACAGCGGAAGGGAAGCACTTTCAAGCTCCACGTATTCAGTGTGAAGTATGCTGGTAGTTCTCTGCTAAACACAGCTCCTGGTAAACATTAAGAACACGGTGCCAAGCTCAGTGAACCATTAACTGGAATGCAGTGAATTGGGCTTTTTATTTTATTTTCATTCTTTACCAAAGCTGTCTTCAGGGCCTATTTTTCAACAATCTGCTGCTCAATGTGAGTCACAACATGACGTTCTCTATTCTGGGTAGTCTGGAGAGCTTCCAAATGTCGGCCAACTGCTGTTTTCCAGTACCTCAGAGATACAGCACATATCACTTTAATTTTCCTTTCCTGGATCCTCTTGTCACATTTCTTAAGTTCTAGCATTTCGAATTAATAAAACTAATGTGAAATCATTTGCCACTATTCGTTGCCACTAACCAAAAGAACATCAATTGCTTTTTTTGTTTCGGAAGAAATGACACAATCCCTGGTGCTGCTACTTTAATACTGAAACAATCAGTGTATTGTGATTTCAATCCAGAGATACTTGATGACATTTGAACAATGCTTATAAACAGGCATGAATATTTATAGTGCAATGTTGTTTGGGTCTTGGACTCCATCCTGCCGTAGGATAGACTAGGGGCCCATGATGAGGCATATTCCCCCCTTGGGAGTCCAGACACAAGTGGTGGTAGAGAATAAGTTGCTTCAACCATATTATTTTGCAGGTCTGTATGGATATTTTTTACGACCTATCTTCATGGATTTCTGTGGTAACAGCATAGGTATCAAGAACTTTAAGCTTAAATTAAACACAAAGTTATGAATCCAAACCCTGCCCTCAAACAAACTCACTATTACGGGTGAAAAACCAACATTCTCTGACCTCAGTTATGATCGCTCATGCAAAACTACTACGGAGACGTGGGTACCAGCAGGTCATTTTACTGAAGACTTGCTGATAACAGGCTGCTCTCTGCAGGGTGAGATAAGGCTGACCCGATGGTGGAGTATTCTGATGGTCTCGTTAACTACACCATACATCTAATTTTTAAGAAGGCTCAATGTTGACAAACAGACCCCAGAAATGTTGCTTAAACAACTAACTTCACACCTGGAAAAAGGCCTAAAATGGTAATCCATGAATTAAATATTTACAAATTCCACTTGAGTTGTATGGAGGACCAAAAATGACTTAAATATAAATAAATAAATAAATAAATAAAAACATGAATAAATGTGTAATAATAATAATGTATCAATATGAGTTGAGATCTAAACAGAACATAAATAAATAAATCGATTTCTACATTTCTGTATTTCTACATTTATTTCTGTATTTCTTAATTTCTGTGTCCGTATGTAAATGAGCTTAGGCGGGCCGAACCTCATTCTTGAACAGGATTGGTCACAGCAGTGTGATCACTCCTGCTCTACTATTTTTGTCTTGAAGTTTGCGCCTCGGCAGAACCTGTATTTACAAACCACTTCAAATCAAGTGCGATTGTTAGCAAACGATTTAGAGAAGCACGTTAAGAAGAAGGACAATCTTTAGTTTCTGCTGGATGAAGTGACGGAGGACTTGTCTCAGTTTAATGAAAACATGGATGTGGAAGTTGACCAAACTGTGGTCGATCCTCTTCGAACCAGAGGACCGACACATTGACGTCCATCGTATATTTTATTCTCCTTTGGGGGCAACATGGCGCATAAGGTAAGAACGTCAAATGAGTTTTTCTGATTTCATGTATCTTTTAAAAGTGGCTGTATATCGCTTTGCAAATGTATGTAATATTTACTGAGGGTAACTTTGATTAACTTTTTACACGGTTGCCGTGGAATAAACTCTTCACTATATCAGATCATTTGCAACCCCGCTGGATAAAAGTTGAAGGGTCCGATTTTACTGATTTAATTAAGCACAATTGCATCCGTTTGACCCTTATGATAGTGCTGCATTCATAAACCCAACAAGTGAAATATTTTTAACTTAAAATATGAATTTCATGTAAAAGGGATATGAGAGATGTCTCTAGAGCTTTAACTTGAACCTGCTGCCTAGTTATATTTCATTTATTTCTACAGCACAAAGCTGGGTTCAGTTTAACACATGAACCCACAGTCTCTTAAAATAATCTCAATTTTAAACTGTATTTTAGCACAAATCCAAATCGACTTGTGATCAACGTGTACTGTTTGTACTGTGAGTCAAGTCACATTGCTTTTGTTGTCTCTTCTGACTTTTGTCTTATTGTTTTTGATGACCAGAGTCCACGACCTGTGAACTCCTATAAACTCCTCCAGAGGAAAACGATTTGGATGAAACTGGGACTCGGGTTCTGCAGCAACATCCCAACACTGGATAATAAATGGTGGTGAGACATTTGAATGTAACGACAGTCGTTATTTGTTTGATTATTTACTAGCGTACAGTTTTAAACTGTGATCAGCTGAAATTCCAACAGGATAGAACGCGTCTGGAGAGATGTTTACGCCGTACTTGATCTCTACTCCATCTTTACCTTTAGGGAGAAGGCCTTTATCAATCCAGCGAAATTCATCTCTATACTCTGCACTTGTACTTTGTTCCCCACAAACAGAAACACCCAGACAGGTCCTGGATGGCAGGAACTGCGTACCGAGGGAAACCAGTGCCACTGTGCACCGAGGGAAACCAGTGCCACTGTGCACCGAGGGAAACCAGTGCCACTGCCACCTCGGAGACCCAATGCAGGTGTAAATTAATTTAATTAATTAATTTTATTTTTAATATTACCGTATTTTCCTACATGGGACAATGTCAACATGAACCTCACTGTATCTAACATTACACTACGTTTTGAATAATGTGGGGAAGGTTCATTCCGGAGTGCCTGTATCAGAAGCATGATGTAACTAACAGAGAGGCCTGTACATTTTTAGTCTGCATATCATGGGCACTTGCTAAAATGTTGTGATCAAACGAGTGTTTTAGAGTGATGATTAAACATCCTAGTTCTCTGTTCCCTATATATTAATTCATCGGCTCTCTGTCATTGTAATCCATCTCTTTCTGGTGCCATAGCTGTTCATGTTCATCCAGAATCCTATGAACCTACGATCCTATGAACAAGATTCTAAAAATAAATAACTAACTGAAAATGACTCAGTTCTGTAGAAATGTTTACCATAGGAACTTAAACATTACTTTTAGCTGAACAGACCCTTTAACCTGAACCCCTTAACTGCAGGTCCACATGGAGGTTGGAGTTGACTGCACTGGGCCGTGTGCTCATCGTCAGCCTGGTGTTCTGGTCCCTGAAGTTCAGCTGCAAAGCTGAAGGCCCCCTGTCCAATGCATTGGATGTCTTTGTACAAACTGTATGCTTAATATCAGACACGCCTGTAAATGCCTGTGTCAAGCATGACGCAGGGGGAAGTTAAATAAATGCTCTGATTAGGCATAGATTTGAAATCCGTGTTGAATTGCATTCTTATTTCCCAAACTCCTTTCTGTTTCACATGAGTAAAAAGATCAATGATCAGTGAAAATAATGCTAATGACAGCACTAATATACATGTATAAATAAAGAAAAACAGGATTTACTGAACTTTTCAACATACATACATATGAACATATTTGCAGCAACAGATCACATTTGTCGTCCTCTCTGTATGGATTTACCAAACCAGCGGTGAAGTCTACACCACTGGTAAACGCCGCATGGATTGGCACTAGAAAAGTCAAGGTTTTCTATAAACCCAGCTTCAAAAGCGCGATGATACGTAACAACATCGTTGTGACAGAACGTTCTCAATGTCATTCATGAATTCACCCCGTCTGAAGGCAGTGACGTCACGCATGCGCGGTCCACGCGGGAGAAGACCAAGACTAAAGCGATCCTCGCTTTCTCCTAACTAACGCAGGGCTCTCATCTCGGTCTTTAGTCACGCACTCCCGACGCACATCTAATTTCTGACGCAAAAAAAAAAAAAAAACGGACTCCGGTCCGTCACCTTTCTAGGAATCCTCCCTGAGCACGGCTCAGTTTATTCAGTCTCTTGTAAGTCTTGTAAGTGGGAAGCTTGCCGTTGGTGGCAATTCAACCTCCCGGCGGCCGCAGCGTAGCGTCCGCGGTTGGTTTGCGGTTCTCAGTGCTGCAAAAACATAAAGCGTTAAATGCCACCTGGCTGTGTAACCCACATTAAAATCTGCACATTAAAATTAAAAGCTGCATAAATAAGTTAAGTTAGTTCATCGAAAAGTTCATCGCTGCAGCAGAGAGAACGGCGAGAACACGCGCCACTTAATGAGTAGGGAAAAGAGCATTAAAATAGATTTTGCAGTTTATAAACATAATTTACCTGGTCGAGAACTGACGGGGATTTTATGAAAACTAAGCCACACCGGTTTTGGTGAGTTTTGTTGTTTTCTTGCATTTTTACCGTGTTGACTTCTTTTTTTCTATGGCGGAGAGCTAGCGTTGGTGACGTAGCTGTTTCGTTCCAAACTGTTTACCAGTTCATATTTTGGGTTCATGAAGACTGTTAATGTTATAAACGTGGAATGAATGCTGTGTAAATGAAAGATGTATGCAGTAGTTTGTGTGGGAGACGGAGCTGTGAGTTCAAAGAGACCGCTCCGCCGCCATTTTTGAGGTGAAAATGCACCGTAGCAGTAACGTTACGACCCAGACTGTCAAACATTTAGCCGTGTAATTTGAGGATTCAAAGGATTCATTGTGCTTGTGACCTGTTACACAGGTCAGGTTTTTTGCTTGGTTTGAAGCTCGGTCGGAGCGAGGATTTGTCTGCAGTGTGCGGGCGTGCACATGCACGGACCGGATTCAAGATGGCGAGCCAGACCCAGACCTTCAACTCATCTCCTCCATAGCATCAGTGAGGGAATCTCCCGCGTATGGTGACTCGCTGCCAGAGTGGTAGGAGTATCAGGAATTGAGTTTGAACTGAACCAAGAACTGATTGAACTAGACATTCTGGACTGAATCAAACTGAAACTCTTCATTGAGCTGAGCAATCAACTGAATTTAAGGTGTTATACTTTTTTTTTATATTGAGTCGATGTTTGAATGTGATCTGAGATGATCTGGTCTGTTACGTTTTGATTGTAATAATTGATGGTATTTTCTCACCAGTAAAGGGAATAGAAAAAGTTAACTCAGGAAGTAAAATAGGAATTCAAAAATAGGTGCAACCTAGGAAAAGACTGGTCTGATTTAGATTAGCTTGATTAAAATGGGTTTGATAAACTAGAGAGCATAAGGGTGAAATACATTTTCATTCATTTCACTCACTCCAACATTAAGATCCTGCAGGGTATAATTGTTTTGTGTACTGTACTTTATATGTCTTTCGCATTCAGTAAATTGCCGGCCTTTTGTATTTAAAGCAGCGGTCTCTGGTGTAATTATTCTTGCTCCCCACTCCTTAGAACCTAGAACTGGTACAGCGGCGCAGTAAGTGGTTTGACACTGGTGCTACAGCTGTCTAACAGTTTAATACAACGTTAGTATGTTGGCACATTGAACAACAGCATTTGGGGAACGTTAGCTAAACAACTGCAGGTGTTACGCTGCCTACACGTTAAACACGAACTGGAAGCTGCACAGTCACGTCCGACTCGGTCGAAGCCATGCCCTGCTAGAAACAGGAGCGATGTGCTGGGGATCGATTGCTTTTGTGTCGCTCCTCTACTTGACCAATCCTGATCAAGAATGAGGTTCGACCTGCCTAAGCTCATTTAGGCAGCACACAGAAATGAAGAAATAAATAAATGCAGAAATAAATGTATGTAGAAATACAGAAATGTAGAAATAAATGAATGTAGAAATACAGAAATCAATTTATTTAATTATGTTCTGTTTAGATATCAACTTATATTAATACATTAATTAATTTATTTACACATTTATTGATGTATTTATTCATGCATTTATTTAAACATTTCTTCATTTATTTATACTTAAGTCATTTTTGGTCCTCCATAGAGTTAGGTTACTTTTCCTATGCCATTGTTGCCTGTTGCTGAATGTATTCTGGGATATTTGGCTCTCACAAGAAACCATGACATTTCACGAATCCGGACAAAAAAGCATTTTGAGAAAGGGCCGCTGTTTGGTTGCAGTTGTTTTTTTGACAATTACATTTTGAGGATAACCATTTACTAAGTCAAAACTGGCTCACCTTAGTAAAATAACAGTAACGGCTTGAAGAATTACATGACGCAACAGGGGTTTGTGTGTGAAACCATCCTGTCAAACTCAGTGATGGCACTGAATAAGCAGTATATGTATACATATTTCTATGAATTCAAAAGCAAAACACTGACCTACAAAAAGGAGAAAAAAATTAAGGTTTCACCATGTTTTACTACCCGATATCATATCTTATTTAAAAACTCCACCAGTTAAGAATACTTCATACAAGTTGAACTAACTCTCAGATCACTAAAAACAAGATAAGGTTAAGAATTCTGGATGCTTGGTTTCTCCCCTGTGACGCACACAGCTCAAGCTACTTCAAAACGTCATGTTTTATGCATAAGAGTCTGGATAACAAACAAGATCTAAAGTGCGGAAAAGAACAAAAAAAAAGAGAAGGTGAGAATGAGTAGCTGGGAGAAACCCGCAAGTTGGCAGAAATCAACACGGCAAGCTTCCCACTTACAAGACTTACAAGAGACTGAATAAACTGAGCCGTGCTCAGGGAGGATTCCTAGAAAGGTGACGGACTAGCTTCTCTCAGCCTCCTCCCTAACCCTAATAAGGGTGGATGTGTAAACATGCCAATAATACCTGATTATAATTTGAGATTTTTAGGAGTTCATTTAATAACTGCTGTCTTACTTGCAAGGTTAAAGCTGGATTGAAGAGCTGAGGCGGGATATGGATTGAGTCATGAAAATTTCACATGAGATTTCTAATTAATGGATTGTATTACGATATATATTTATCATCCGCTGCCGCCACACACAGTATAAGTAGACGTCGCCATAGTGATGTCGCCCTTGCTTTGTGGACTATCATTTTGAAATTCAACAAATAGTAAAACGGCAGTTTGAAAACTGATTGTCAGAGTATAAGATATAAAATCTTAAGAAAATACGTCTGAATGTTTTTTGGTTGTATGGGATTGCTCATCTGTAGGATCCATTTAACCTGATTCACTTTGCTCGAGTTATGCTAACAGGACTCTCCTCAATACTGTCGACGGACAATTATAATGTAAATGCAGTTCAACTTTTCCATTTTTAACCTTTATGGCTGGATTTAAATTGTTTAAAAAAATACCCGTGACCTCTGTGGAAAACGTCAAGGGATCAAGGAAGGATGGTTAGGAGAACTCACGGGGAGTTAGGAAAAGTTAACCACGGTGTTTAACGACACAAACTCCCCTTTCCACGCACACAAGTAATACAGTAGGGAACAGTCACAATAGTTATAACCCACATCAAGAAGATAATCCCCAACACTGTGTAGCCGCTGCAGTTTGCATATCAGCAGAACCGGTCTATCTGTGGACACACACAACCCTCACCCACCTAGACGTCAAGGACAACCATGCAAGACTCCTCTTCGTAGTCTTCACCTCAGCTTTCAATACAGTCATTCCACACAAACTCTGGGTCTGACACCTGCCCTCTGAAACTGGATGCTCTTTGGCAGACCCCAATCAGTCAGTTACCAATCGCACCTCCAACACAAGAACTGTCAGCACAAGTACACATCAGGGCTGTGTACTGAGTCCACTGCTGTACACCTTCTTCACATACGATTTTGTGGCCTCCCAGGAAAACACCAGTATCATCAAGTTTGCAAATTATACCACACTCATTGGAAGGATCACTAGTGGGGCTGAGGCAGCTTACAGTGGAGGAGGAGGAACTTAACCAAAATAACAATCTTTCCCTGAACACATACAAGACCTAGGAGACGATTATCGATCCAAGGAGGAAGAACGGTCAATGGTGACACATGGAGTAGAAAGGTTGTGCTGGGAACCGCATCATAGCGGCTTCATGTCCCATGCCGAAGTCTTCCGGAGCAAGAAACCTAACACCTAATTGCTCCCCAGGCTAAAATGTAAAAGAAATGGGTTAGAAATGCAATGTAAGTCCCTTTGGATACAAGCGTCAGCTAAATGACATCTAATGTAAAGAAGGTTCAGAACGCACCTCTTTACATTGGTGAAACTGAGTTGGAAAGGGTGAAAACCTTTTAAATTCCGAGGAACGCACATCAGCGATCACATTCCCGATCACTAAAAAGGCAGAGCAAAGGCTGTACTTCCAAAGATGGCTGGCATCAGGCTGGTGAGCTTGTGCAGATTGTAATGCAACAAGTCACAGTGTTAGTCTCAGTTACCATTTCCCAAAAATGTAAGCTACTTCTGCCCTTGGTGAAAACCACCACAAATTCCTACTTAAAGTATACTCAAGACTCAATAGCGCTATAATTAGTGCTTAGCACACATGTTACATATTCCCATGACATTAAAGTAACTTTATGCTTTGTGTGACAAATTGGGAATATTTCCCCATTTGCCTCCTCACACACCCATATTTTTTATTAATTCATTTATGTTTTATGAATCATTTAAAGCATTTCACATAAGCCATATTCTCTAAGTGGATTGGTGTAAGTGTGTCGGTCTACAGTCCAGGTGTTTGTGTGTGTGGGGGTGGTTCTAGAATAGATCTATATCAGTGTTCAGACCTATAACAAATGGGATTTTGGCATATCTGAAGGTCAAATCAAATCGCAAACTGCTCTTCTCAGCATTTCTTCCATTAATCCATAACAAGCTGTACGTCCAGTTTGTGGCATCTTTCTAATAGTGTAATCTATTCACCCTCATAAATAATCTAGGCAAAAGACTTGTGATTCCATTGCAGCTTCGAAATGCGCTTTCAAGGCCATTCCTCAGAATAAAGAGGAGATAATATTGGATATTTTACAAAGGGATAACGTTTGATATTATAATATCAATTGTCCTCTAAGAGAAGGATTATTTCTTTGAACCCTTTGCAGATTTAGGGTAAAAACTGCTTAATAGCTTGTTGTTAAAACCCTTTTCATGGGGTAGCAGTCCTAAAAGGGAAGAGAATAATAGAAAGGCCTCGGTTTCATGGGCTGTTGTCAGTTGCAGCAGTAACTTAATGCACAAAACGGGAAAGCACCAGGTTAAATGTCCGGGAGGGTTGTAGCCCTACAATGATGTGGGTGCATTGTCCTATCTGAAACCCCCAAAAATAATACAGTAAATATCACTCTCAACAAATCAGAACACTGTATTTTACGAGTCACAGCCTGGTGGTAAAAGGCGAGATAAATAGCATTCTCTCAGAAAACGATAGTTGTAGCTGCCACCGTAGACAACACCAGCAATATGGATGTTGCACTGAAGACATTGAAGTTTTTAAAGGTGGGTTGCTTCACCCATACCCTGGGCATGTCCTACAATGTCCATGGCAAGTCGTTCGAATGGTTCTTCGATAATGGGCAGAAGATTAGAAGGTGTCATCGATGGCCGTGGGGCAACTAGTTGGCAGTCTGGGCAGCCGGCGCAATAACCCACGACCACCCTTTTCATGCCGGCCTTTAACCTCTCCTAGGTCTTCTCCGTTCCTAGGTGAGCTCCCATAAAGGTGGGAGTGGGCCAGATACAGGACCTTACTGGTGTAGGGGTGATGGACTACCAACCGTTCGACTATCTTCCTTCTGTCACATCCTATTCAGTAAGGTATTTTTGTAACAAAGTAGGGGTATGACATGGGACTCACCGGGTCGAGGGGTTGACAGCCGTGGGCAAGCACCAGAGTCCAGGCGTGTTTCAGAGTGTCGTCTTCATTCTCGGCTGTGGGGGACTCTCTTTTCCTCATCCCGTCCCCAACGAAGGGGAATTCTGAGAACTCTGTAAGGCTCCCGCCCGGCTCACACGGTGAAAGACCCCGTGGGGTGCACACCTGGCTCCAACTCGTCGAATATGTCTTGAGGTCCCCGTAGATGTCACCTCGACGTGGGGCCCCTTCTCCTTCCGCCATTAGGGCGGATCAGCTCAACCCCACTACCTAAGTCTATCAGGGTTGAGGTGTCCGGGTTCCCCAAGCGAACTGGCACGTTTGCTGCGCCGGGCATGTGCGGGGCCCAACAGGTAGTCATGAGGCACCTCCTTGGCCAGTGCTGTTCCTCAGTGCTGACAGAGGGCATACATCGCCAGCAGGGCACTGCCTGGGCGAGATGCCCTAACTGGCCACACGAAAAACACATCCACCCAGACTAGTCGGGTAGTGGGCGCTGCACGGTTCTCCGAGGGGATGGCGGAGTCCGTCCCTCACGTCCTCAGGGAGTAGGGCTTGTCCCTGCCATCATCTGCTGGCTGACCTGGTGGTTCTCCAGTAGGTTAATTAGTCTGTGCACTGACACTGGGTAGTTCTGGGCTGCCAATCGCTTGGCGTCAGGGCTCGGATGCAGCAGTCCATAACGACCTGGTTTGGGGTTACAGCGGTGAAACTAGGGTTGCCCGCATCCTCCACCATATGTGGCAACCAACGGGTGTAGGTAAAAGGAGAGCACTCTGATGCACAACTGGCTGCAGAAAAAAATGGTACTGTTTTATATTTCCACGTACAAAAAAAGATAAAAGGACAAAAAGGTTCTTAATCAGCCTCGTGAGCTGCACCTGGGCGGCTCGTTGTCTCCAGGGGGGGCGAGGTGTCCCCTTTTAGTCACCAACTCAATGAAGCCATGCCTAAGGCACTATGTGTAGGTTTAGCTGTGAAGGAGTCCACTGACGTGTGTGGCAATGCTCAGCTTCTGGTCTGTGTCCGGTTTTTGAACACAGACCAGAAAGCATTTTGTGAAGACCTGTTAGGAGTCAATCTTCTTTAGACAGCAAAAAAGGAGAAGACATCTACCTGGCCGTTAAAAAAGAGAGCAATAGAGCCAACACAAGTGGTTGCAATAACCACAGATGCAGCCCCTGTCATGATAGAGAGAAAAAGAAGCTGTAGCAAAACAGAGAGGACAATCCTTAGCTGATAGCACACCATTGCATCATTTATCAACTGGTCCTCTGCGCTCCCTGTCAGATGAGCACGCTTATATGATGACTAAAATGATGAAAATGATCCATTTTCTCAGGGCATCCACTTCCTACCAGCATCGTATACTGAAGGAATTCTACAGAGCTGTTGATGATCTTTTGCTTCACAATAATGTGAGGTGGCTCAGCAAAGCCAGGGTGTTCGGATGCTCTTGGTCCATCAGGATGGAAATAGCATATTTTTGGCAGCTAAAACGTCTGAAAGCAAAACAGTTTTCTACTGCTTTTTACACAAGGAAAATGTATTTTTGGTTGATATTACTTTAAAAAGTAAATTTGAGGCGACAAGGCAAAGACAATTTAATTTGTGAACTGATGACAGCTGTCGATTCCTTTCAGGAGGAAACTTGAGGTTCAGCATCTTAATTGAGATTGAACTGCCAACTGCCAGGAACAGGTTAATATTAGTGGATAATTGTAAAAAAAAGTTTCTTGGGGCCTAATTGAATGGTAGGTGAAACACTGTATGCTTTGGTATTCTCATTGTTAATTTAATTACTACATTTTCTCACTTGTATGTGTATGTATACACAAGATAACTTTTTTCAAAGATATTTGTTGACTTTAATTAGTGTTGGGACATCAACTTGGAAGTTGGGCTTTTTAGAATGTAACTAGTTAGTGAAGTGGGTAGGTTTTGTCAATAATCTTATTTGTGCCAAAAGTCATAAGTGTGATTAGTCCTGTTAGAAACGTGTCATTGCAGCGACATCAGCCGTTAATGGCATTACTAACATTAGTCTTGTTAATGACTGAATTTATACATCTGTATGAGTCATTCTGTACACATGACATCCATTGCAGTCTGTCCATCCCGGGGGAGGGATCCCTCCTCTGACGTTCTCCCTAAGGTTTCTTCCCTTTTGGGGGAGGGGGGGGAGTTTTTCCTGTGCCGATGTGAGGGTCTCGGGACAGAGGATGTCGCATGTTTACAGACTGTGAAGCCCTCTGAGGAAAATTTGTGATTGGAAGACTTTAGCTTCCCCAGTGTGGCCTGCTGACAACATCGGTCAAAAGTCTGTCAGGCAACATCGTTTTAAAGACTAAATGACTTTTACCTGGGTATATGGGATAGGGAAGGAACACAACACACACACACGAGTGGTCACACGTACATAGCATAAACAAAAAGGGTGAGGAGTTTAATGGCATTAAAACGGCAGATAACAGCAATGTTAGGAGGTTAAACCACTTTTCTCCAGCAGAAATGACTTCATTCTCATCTTTAGCGCTGATGGGTGTGCGTGGGTAGGGTGCGTGTGTGTGTGTGTGCGTGTGTGCAAACTCAGGGTCGGAGAAAGCAATAACGTCTGAGAATTAGATTTCATTGTGTGCATCAAATCAATGTCGGACTTATGCACTGCAAAGTTTGCCTCCATTATTGAGGGCTCTCCGTTATGAATCCTGCTATTTGTTGAGATCATTGCAATCCACTGCAGTCGAATAAATGCTGTTTTTTTTTTCAAAATCAATCAAAACAACCCATATTGTCACGGGGGAAAGTCAGGACGCAACGAGACAGAGTGAATGCACGAGGCCCACAAGGCGGTTTAATCCAAAGCATGTATCACACAACGCAATACACAGTGTTCCAAGCAAAGGGCGCGCCTTGAGGTGCGCCTTGGGGTGCTCCTTCCGTGTGTCGGGCGGGCTGAGGCTCAGGCACTGGTTCCTGTAGGCAGAATAGCAGACAACCGTCAGCATACATCTCCTCTACTCACACGGGGCCCCCAGGTGCTGTGTGTCGGCTGCCTATATGTCGTCTGCTGATTGGCCCCAGCTGCCGGTGATCAGCCCGTGATTGGGGTGTGGCTGGTTTCCACGGTGTCCGCCTGCTCCTGTTAGGTGCCTCACCACAATATTTAAAAAAAGTCAGTATATTTATAAAGCATGTTGCTAATCAAGAGCTACCACTTTTCCTCTGGTTCTTTTTTCTGTCTTCATTACAAACATAAATGATAACGGGTGTTAAAAAGAGCTTCAAGGGTCAGTTGGCAGTTCAATCTCAATTAAGATGCTGAACCTTAAGCTACTCCTTGGATGTTTTACAGCAGTCTCACTTCCCCTTAAATGTTAGGGGGACAGCAACTATGAAAGTTGTGTTGAGTGAAACCAATGCAGAAGTGTTTCATATGTGCATTCGCAAAAGGGGTGACATCTCTGGTTGCAAAAAAGTCAAATTGTATAAATTTGTCTGAGAAAATGAATCTACGTCTCTCTTATTTATTTTTTTGTGTGGATTTGCAACAAGGGCAACGCTTCAATGAACGAAGGGAATTTTCCAAAAAAAGCAGCTTAACATACTAACCATCGTGGCGGTCATGTCCATGGAAAAATCCAAGAAATTACAATGCTAACTATCTGTCTACTACTGTACAGTTTTATCTAATATATGCATATCTATAGATATACATATATCTGTGTAAATATCTACATTTATATATTTAAAAACACCTGCTAGGAAGCCACTCAAACATAATGACTGACTGTGTGTGTGTGTGTGTTCGTCTATTCTTCCACCTCATTAGGGACCCATGTTGTCTCTGTAATTGAGTCTAATACATCTGTACGGGTGTGAGGCCTGAATGCCCGTGCTCAATCGACATCAAACCTTGTTGTATTACTGGATGGTTCAATCAAACTGCTTTTGTTGCTGGATGGGAGCGTTTTTGCATTGGGATTTTTATCTGTAGTTAGCACTAATTAACTTGCTGTAACAATGGAGGCCATCAGGAAACACGTGTAACTGTCCGACTGTCAGTCAAGTGGTCATTTAGTGCTATGAATAATAAATGAAAGGAGGCCGATGCAATTTCCGAATAATTAATTAATATCATTATATAACATCAATATCATGAACAGCAATTTTGAAAATGGAACCATTGTGGGGAGAGAGCGTCAACATAAGCCCTAGTTTAACTGCGTTATCCGGTATGGGAGTTTTTTGGTCAGATCTGTGACCCTTTCACAGTTTGATTTTACTTCATGAAAGTTGACTTTCACATATTTTTGGTCAGAAATCTGTATTTTGTTACAACCTCTCGAGCGCTTTCTGAAAAACGTCATGAGGAAGGCCAATCTCTCAAACCCAAGACTTCAAAACCCCTGTTCCCACACCAATATTTGACATTTCTGTCCACTCCCTACGAAGACATATGAGACAAAAAGGACAGAAAGGGAAAGAAGAGCGGCTAAGGAACAGACCTGGAGCAGAAGGAAGAAGGAGGGCCAGAAGGCAGCTAAAGATGAGAGACATGATTGAAAGGGAACAATTAAGCTTTGTCCTCTGCTCACTACAATGGTGCTATTAACTCTGGATACAATCCCCTCGCACACATGCACTGTCTTCGCTGATGTGTCAGACTTCAACAACCTACTGGAACAAAGCTGCTATTAAATGCCTGAGCTCTGTTGTAGCTTCCTCTTTCATCTACGACTGCCTGTCTGTTTCAGTGCTTCTGTCGTCCTCACTCCTTCACTGTGCCTCCACCGCTGACACTCTTTCCACGTTCCTTTTTTCTTCTCCCATCTCATCCGTCCCAAGTCACATCCATATCGCTGTTGTCAGTCTTGATTTCTCGTGTGAACTCTTGCTTTGATGTTGTTGGATGTTTGAATTTATTTTAAAGCTTTATGGGATCAGTGATGGTTATTGATGTAAGACAAATTAAGCAGGTTAAAAATAAATTAAGCAAACAGCATCCCTTTCAAAGTAGTTCTGACTTATTTGTGGAATTGATCAATTTGTAGAATTTGATGAACATATGGTAATTTATTTTGGACCACATCAGAGCAGAATAAGCATCCTTGCCTTGTGAATCTTGGTGCCATACAGTCACTAGTTACGTATTGAAAATGTGGTATCAAACACCAATTAAAAAAAGGTTGCATTCAGGAGGGATGGCCTTACAGATACACCAAACTACCTCCAACCAATATGTCTTTATCCAATACTTTCATCTGGAGGCGAGCATTCGTATCGGTGTAACATTGGTGTAGACTTTTGAGATCATTGACCAAGAATGAGATTATGTTAACCCTTTCCAAATGCATTGTTTCATTTCCATTTTACTAGGGCTGGACACGTTAATGCGTTATTATGTTAACTCACACAATTATTTAACACGCCTTAACGCTATTACTTTCAATTATTATTTATTGGCTCTGAACAAACTCTCTCGATTACGGTGAGGGACGTCAATAGAATATTTTAATTGCAGAAGCAGCCGGCCCAGAGTGTTTCTCCCTCAAGCAGTGTGCCGATCAGCTGTCTCCGGTGTTTACAAACATCTTTAATACCTGAATGGAGACCTGCGATGTGCCAGCTTGCTTCAAGGCCTCCTCCATCATCCCTGTCCCCCCAAAAACTAAGATCACAGGACTGTATGACTATAGGACCAGCGTCTTGTCTTGCGACCCCCTCCTGGACCCCCTGCAGTTTGCTGTTATGTTCAAAATGAAGAAACTCCGGACGAACAAAGGATATCTTGGATCAAAAAGTTATAATCAAAAGGAATTGAATATAGAATAAAGCGTTGCGCTAAAAACCACGGCCGAGGATTTGCATGCTTCTCCATCCACAGACCAGCGAGGCCTTTGACTACACCGTAGTTAACTGTCTACCAGTTCCACCTACAAATCCCAAACAAGGGGACACACTCGTACATATATAGACAAAAAGACAATAAAAAGGTTTTAAAAACAAAGTTCCTCTGTGGTGATTGGGTTAGACTTGATGTGGGCAGTGTCCACGCCTCTGAGCACATGACGTCTTCAGGTGTGTTCGAGGTGGCTAGGTATTGTTTTCCATAGGTTAAGTGGTGCAATGAGGTATTTTACTGAATGCTGCATTCAATGAAACTTGGATTTAGAATGTCTCTCAAATCAATATTAGTTGTAGAGATACCAAGTATTACATGCATGTATTTCGGTTGAATACAATCATAGCTGTTCATTGGTATTCTATAAGGGATTAAAAATTAGTGGTTTTACAAAATTCTCATAACTTTATTGATTACATAATACCAGAATTAGAATAATTTATGAACCGCAGTCGTCAGTTTATTTCTAATATCCTCCATGACCTACAGAGCCAACAGGTCTGTAGCCGACGCAGTGAACATGGCCCTTCATCCTCCAGCATCTGTCCCCACCGCCCGACTCTCCACCACCACCGGAGAACATCGTCACACCTGTCTCTCATTGACACACACACCTATGTAAACCCCACTCGGTCGACAATCCTTGCAAAGTATTGTATTGCCCCTGGTGTATAATTTCTGAGCGTTCTTTCGTGTAACTGATCTGCTGTGAATCACCCCTGAACCGCCCACCGACCTCGGATTCCGCCTGCCTCCTGGCCTGACTCTGGACCGACCACCACGCCCGTCTCCTGCTCTGACCCTGTCCGACCACCACGCCCGTCTCCTGCTCTGACCCTGTCCGACCACCATGCTCGTCTCCTGCTCTGACCCTGTCCGACCACCATGCCCGTCTCCTGCTCTGACCCTGTCCGACCACCATGCTCGTCTCTTGGATACCTCCTCGGCTCTACTCGTTCCTGAACGACCCTCGCCTGTGACCACGACCGCTTTGAGATCCTCCCTATTGCTCTGTGTGCTCCTGACTAATCCTGCCTGTCTGACCTGTTATAATAAACGCTGCGCATGGATCCTGACGCGTCCTCCCGATCATTACAGCTCCGGGGGGACAAGGATTTTCCCCCCTTAATAGCGATGAATGCAACTTAACTGCTAGCCTACTTAAACTCTTGAAATCTAACGATCTTCAGTGTCAATACATCCGAGTAGCCGTTCAGAAATATGCGCCGTCTGCCAGAAGGCTACTGAACGCCTTCTAATACAAAAACATTGGAACATTTTAGTGCGGGAACTTCGCAGGGGTGCGCGTCACGCAGGTCGGTTTCCCCTCTTTGTGCTTCTGCTTCCTCCTCATAGCCAAACCGTGCGTGCGCGTGAAAGTGAGCATCAAGCCAGTTGGACTTTGGATCCCATCGGGGGAAACTTTAATTGCGCTGAGGGGGGTCTCGTTGCAGAGAATAGGACCCAGCTCTTTAATAATAAGAGCAGCGCGGAGCTGCATTACTGTGAGTGATGGCCTATTACTTTTGTATTAGTTTTGCATATTAACATGCTTTAGACATATTTTATTTGTTATTTATACTAGCAGCCTACTGTGATGATTTTTTCACCGATTTTTAATTATAATTATCTTTCGAAACACAATAGGGCCATGCTCAACTTCCAGTCAGCTCAGGCGCTAATAAATGAATGTATGTTGATAATGTTTTGCAGCTTTTTGGCACATCAGCTGCTTACTCATTGAAGTTAGCTCACTCCGTTGCTGAACCTACCACAGAAAGACTTGACCAAGATGAAGATGACCTACTATTTCTGTGAGCCAGCACAGCGTGTGTCACACATTACCCTCATCTGATTCCCCTTGCCCATCAGCATAATTTAAGCTTGTCACATTCTTTTATTCCCAGCCAGATTGTCATGTGCCAGTTTTCCAGGGTTTTCCTAGTTAGCCCGTCTTTGATTGCCTGCCTTATCACCATCCTGGTTGCGACCCTGCCTGTCGTCTTCTACGGATTCTGACTGAACTTTGAGAAAATCTACAGGTCTCTTCATGCATCAGTACTAGGGGTGGCACGGTTCACAAAACCCACGGTTCGGTTCGTATCACGGTTTTAGGGTCACGGTTTTCGGTTCTGTACGGTTCTTGTTTTTATTGTTATTTTATATTTTATGCTCCAGAAATGTGCTTCAGCATATGATATATATAGCTGAATTATCCACAATGATTACAGTATTTAAGACAGTTTTACATCTTGTAACAAACTGAATTTCACTTGACTTTCAGCACATTATTGGGACCATCTCTGAGTGAAACTGAGATATTGATACGGCAAGAGAGAAGACATTGATGACATACTTTTCATTTATTTGGCAAAAAAGGAGAATATGTATTGCCATCTCAACAGGAATTTATGTGCCTTTTAGCACACAAAGATTAAAATTAACTTAATCAAACTGCCAACTTCAGTGTAGCTCTTACAAAAATTGTATAACATAATGATGTATACTTATATATATATCTGTGTAAGAAGTAAAACAATTCAAACCCCCAAAAAGCCTTTTTAAGTTTAGAAACATTTTGAGTCCCCCCTCCCTTCCCTCACAGTGGTTCGGTCCACATCGCTGATGCTAACTAGCTGATTATGCGTGCGAGCATACAGACGCCGACCGCTAGCGCATCCTCCAACTCCGGGCAGCCTTCCTTATCTCTCCCACTCGCCATTTCTACACGTGACGTGACCTGCAGCGCTCCATGCTCCACTTTTAATGTCTATTCGCGCGTCCACACAACTCTTATTTCACGCGAAAAGGAAACACTGTCTGAAGTGATAAACGGGCACACGGCTACATTGCGCATGCGTCGAACCGTGCGACGCACACACAAACCGAACGGTTCGGATGATTTTTCATGTACCATGCCACCCCTAATTAGTACTAGTAACCTTTGCAGGCAGGTCGGAAAAATTACAACAATTAACCTGAATTAGGGAAGACTAGTTACCATCATTATCCCACATTGCCATTACCAGTCTTTTTTTGGTATGGTTTTTTGTTCTATTCAGAATGTTAATGTTAGTTTAAATACAAAAAAAATGTTTTACTGCGACTTGCTAGGTGGAACATAACGAATGATACGCTGGCCCATTGACCAATCACAGCGCATGCCCTCCATTACAATTATAGGTGATGGCGCCATTTCACAACTTTTAGGAGAGTATGATATCAACAACTGGTAATCCACTTTACTTGAATTATGTTATCAATAAAGAAATGCATATTGTGTAACACTAGTGTGCAATTACATTTCTGAAAGAGAGTTTGGCATGTAATGCCAGTGTACATTTAAAACAAATCAATTGAAGGGCTAATTTATAATGCTTTATAAACTAACATGGGGAAATTATTCTCTGCATTTTACCCATCCTTGGTAATTAAGGAACAGCGTACTGCTGTGAAGCACTGGGGCTTCAGTATATATATATAATTTGGATTGTTCCAACAAAGTGATTGCTCCATCAGACAAAAACAAATAAAATGCCCAATTTGGTTTACATGAAATTGACTTACATTTTCTTTTCTATTATAAAAGCAAACATGGAGTCACATGTCGTTATTTCAATAAAAATTCAGCAAGGACTATTTTATTACATTTTTCTTCCTCCAAAGTAGGGCCCGACACTATGCCCTATGCCCTTTTGAAACCATGTTAAAGTTGCATCGACTTATTAAAAGTGTCAAACTGCTCCCCTGACTCCTGCAGTAGCCATTAGGAAAAAACACACAGGAAAGAAATGCACACGAACACTTGGGCACATTACTCAAAGCCTGTAATTGCATGTGTGCGTGTGTGAGAGGTGTGGGTATACCCATGGCTACTTACAGCCTTCCAACATCTCCACACAACTCCAAAATACCCAACTGAATAACTAAAATCGAATAATACATACTGTATGACGAGAATTGGAAGACGTAGCTAGTTGAAATATTTGTAGCCTCAGCGCTACTTTGGCTAAAACACCCAAACAATTGCAATACTGCCATCAGCACTTCCTATAGTGCAGTGCAACACCAAATGAAAAACATGGGTAGCTCTGAATCGCTTTATGATGTACGATGCATGTATGTTGAAGATTTTTCACAAATAACGTCATTGATTTTGGGGGGAAATGTTGCAGTCAGAGAAATCAAATACTTTCATACCTGTATTACATGGATACACAAGATGGTACTAAAGCCAATAAAGTTTGGATACCACTACTTAATTGGAGGAGATTGTAGAGCGAGGCACATTAGGCTGCACTCGGCGACCTGCCTCCGCCATTGTGAGGCCATGGTTGGTGGTACTGCGTTCTGGTAAGCATCCAGGGGGGTATACACCAGGCGATGGTGGATTCGGGTTGTTCGCAGAACATCATTTACCAGGACCTTGTTTGACGGGTGGCATTGGTAGGAGCACGACGGGTGTGGTTAAGGTGTGTTCATGGGGATATTCACGAGTACCCCGTGGTGACCGTCGAAATAATAACCGGGGAGAAAAAACCCCGGTGGTTCCCGAGTTTCGCTCCATGGAAGATTTTCCACTCGAGCAATCTCGGGACGATACTCTACGCTTAGCCTTCGACCAAGTGATACGTATTGATGGTCAACTCGTGCGCCCTGATGCAGCGCAGTCGTACCCGCATTTTTCAGTGATCAGGGACAGGCTGTATCGTATTGAGGCGTGACGCTCTGACGGGACAAGAATACACCCAGTTGCTGGTGCCGAAAAGCCGCCGAGAAAATGGTTTTCCAGGCGACTCACTGCAATCCGATGGCGGGTCACATGGGGTACGCAAAGACACTAGACCGGATAATGGCCCGATTTTATTAGGCCAGGCATCCAGGAAGACGTGTGCCGCTGGTGTGCGGGCTGCCCGGAATGTCTATTAGTTAATGCACCAGCCATCCCGAAGGCCCCAGTTGCAACCCTCTGCCCTTGGTGGAGGTCCCATTTGAGCGCATCGGCATGGATGTCATTGGGCCATTTCACCGGAGCGCACACGGATATCGCTTTGTGTTGGATTTGATGGATGACGCAACGCGATATCCGGAAGCAGTACCGTTGCGCAATATCTCGGCGAAGAGCGTTGCGCAGCGTTTTTTCAGGTCATCTCCCGGGTTGGAATCCCGAAAGAGATTCTGACGGACCAGGGCACCTTGTTTATGTTGCGCACACTTTACGGGAGAACTTTACGGGTTGCTGGGTATTAAGTCCGTTCGTACGAGCGTATACCATCCGCAGACCGACGGGCTGGTCGAGCGTATGAATAGGACGTTAAAAGCGCTGATCCGTAAATTTATCAGTGACGATGAAAGTAATTGGGACAAATGGCTGGATCCTCTGTTGTTTGCAGTCCGGGAGGTTCCCCAGGCCTCCACGGGACAGCTAAACGGTTAGCTGTCGTCTTTAGCTGTTGCGGGGATAGAGTGTAAATAAAAGTTTTTCAATCGACTCGGGCATCGAAATCTGCGTTGTGTTTCGGTACGTACCGGGTCGTGTAGGGACCGGTACTATATTTGTACCGGTTCTCGGTACCCAACCCTAGTCAGGAGTGGTAGCGGGTCGCCTTTGGTACGTGCTGAAATGACAACTGACAGAAAAGAGAGAACAGTCTTTTAACGTTTGTAGGCAATGATGCAAATGGTTTACACTACTCGACCCCGCCCCTAATCAGCTGGCCATGTGCTCCCAGGGAGAGAAGACCTCCAGGGAACGGCACAGCCTGTCCAGTCTTCCTGACTGAATTTTCGCCTAAGCTTCATATAGACACAGACAACTCAGAATGCGGCCAAGTAGCTACTAGCCCTTCTGCCACATTTTTTCCTCGTCCGGCATTTCTCTAATCCGCACTCGTGATGCTCCTCGAGAATCGGCTTACACTTAACTCCATCCAGTCATCACATGAGGGGGGGAAAAAAAAGATGGAATCCAATTTCGAGGTTCTTCTTGGAAATGTACTTAAGTGGTATTTCGATCCTAACAGGAAGTGACCCTTCCCTGCCCCGGATATTTGTGGTGTTGCATGCTAGTAGGGACTTGGCAAGCTTATTTTAACTATTTCTCAGAGTTACACTTGCAAGGTTTGCAGCTGGTGTGTTTTTAAAGTGTGCTCGTTAATTGGTTGTGTTTTTAGATAAGTGCTCATCAGAAGTCTGGGAAAGAGCCTGCTTCCTGAGCAGTGTTGGTCATCTTACTTAAAAAAAGTTAGTGAGTTAGTAACTCAGTTACCACATAGTTAAAGTAATTAGTTACTCAGCAAAGTAACACTATTACGTTCTATAACATTTAACGTGAAGAATAAAACACTATATACAGTATTTTATTATACATTTGGTATTTATTTGAACTCAATAGATTGCAGCTGCCATCCTCCTCGTATTGGTATTTTAGCAAGAAGAGCTCTGAATGACTCTGACTCAACAGTGGACAGGGGAGCATGTTTTCAACAACATACCTGCCAATCAAAGTGTTCAGCTCAGGCTTGGTCACCTGTTGCTGACTTTTAACAGAGTAGCTCTGTCTCCGCATTTGGGCTTGGGATAGCAGCAGCAACAAGTGTTGATGTGAGCTGCTTCATTAGGTTTGAGTTGCTCGAGGCAGACGTGGATAACGTCTTTCTTCCTGGGCGTAGCTGCATTTGGGCATGGGATAGCAGCAGCAACAAGTGTCGTCTCAGCCAAAGACACCTCGCGCTTCATTCAACCAAATAGTAACGTGACACTTTCAATCTCAGTAACGATAAAGGCGTTGTAACAATGGCAACAGTAATTAAATTACTCCGTTACTGAAAAAGTAACTCCTTAGAAACGCTGTTATACTTCAACGCCGTTACTCCCAACACTGTTCCTGAGGCACAATAAAGTATTTTAACAAGAGTTACTTATTGTGCAGAGATGTCAGTTTGAAAACATTGTTTTAGTGGCGAATGTCAGCCTATTGACGGTGAAATGCACACAGTACTTTCACAGATTACAAACACAGAAGAACAAACATTAACATAAAAAAAGAAAGGATAACCACGTTGAAATGTGAGTTTCAATGCAGAGCAGAATTGTATTTGAAAAACTACATAAGAAGTCAGGATGACAACCCCAATTGGTTGTGTGGACTAAGTCAATTGTTCACCCTTTTAACAGCGTTATCTTGTCTTTTTGCAATCGCATGTGGCAAAAGAGGGTGGAGGGAGGGTGTTCATGAATCCTCGGGGATTAGTTTAAATCACTTCAGCAACCTGTGACTTCCACTCTAGTCAAAATGAATATCTAGTTTCTAAATGTTTGCATGCTTATTAAACAAAGATGATGGGCATGGGAGACATACTTGCTAAACACTGTGTTAGCTTTGCTATTTGGGGTGTGAGCTTAAGGCCCCACTGAAACTCGGTTTTCGGGGCCCAGTCAGTCCTCTGTAGACATTGTAACCTTATCATGGTGTATTTTGCAGTTCTTAAAGTTTTAGAGAGAAAGTCTGTGCACCATATTCTCCCTTTCAGCACTGCTTCAGGCTCCACGTGACCTAGAAGCCCCTTTTTCCGTGTTGGTCAGAGAACTGTCCAAGAAGAACATTAATGACAGAATTTGCCAAAGAGATGGAAAGAGCTCGCAGGAAATGGAATACAGTATGGAAATCCATATTCTTTTTACAATTAGCCATCCTTGGTCATTCTTTTTTCCATTTCTGTTTAATCTCTCTACCAAAACTGTGTGGGAATAAGTGTACATACCAAAGACCATTTGTAAGATAATTCAAAGGAAGTAGGTTATCGAAGCCCATATTTAAGAGGACGCAAAAGATTACTGCACTGAGAGGAATGAATCCTCATGAAGGCTCATTCCTTTGGTACAAATTCTTCAATTTTATATCTTGTATATTCCTGTGAATATGTTCCTCTAATTCAGTACTAATAATATGTTCAATCTGCATGAAATTTTAATTACATGGGATTATTCAAATGAGATATTTCACTGCTGAATGTTTGACCTATTAGCCGTTTTCATACTATGAGGCACATTTAACCTTGAATTATTTTTTCTTTGCCTGTTAAACCCCTTGTTTGTATGCAACACCCTCTGCAATGCCAGAAAATTGGAAGACGATAGAAGCTGCCAACCTTTTAGAGGAATTTGCTTATGCACAGCTGGAAAAGTCGCCCTGAGAGACAAAAGATAGATGGCGCTGAGGTGAATGTTGAAAATGCCCCCTAAGCCTGTTGAGAAGGATCATCTTTTTTACGTCTGGAGGTGCCACCACGCCTGGCGGGGGGGAGGGGGGGGGGGGCGGCAATGTGGTTTCATTAGCGCATTCATATTTCTGTGTGGGATGATGTTATGGTGGCATGTAAAAAAGCTGAATTACTTTAGACATTCACCTGTGAAAACAGCTGTAATCCTGTAGCTGAATAGAAGGTAATTCAAATCTGACAAGCGATCAGGTGTATCAGTTACTAGGCTGCTGGTGATGCAAACTGGGCTCTAAAAACAAGCTCTCAGGTCTGTTGACAAAATAATCATATTCACTGGGGTGCACGGTTGATTTCTGCAACAAAAACCTAGTTCTACCGTTCCCGGTAGAACTAGAAAATGAAAATTTCCTGCAGAAAATGCGTGGGAATGCCATGTAGCTGAATTGCTAAAGCCATAAAGAAAAAGTTGAAGTAGTGAGGGTAGTTGGAAAAAGCAGTTTAAGAAGTTAATTAAAAAGTTATATACACTGCATGGAACGAAAAAGCATCAATTTAGCTGAGATGAGATGTGAAATATATTGCTTGAAAAGAAGAGGGCTGAAGAACTTTGCATTGACCACGAAAAATTAAATACAAGCATGTTCAATCACAAACAGCTGAGAGTTGTTTTTTGCATTGAAACAGGTACTGAATCACACGGCGCTGCCCTGACCCCACATAGTCCACAACGCTCACTCTCCCCTCCTTAATATCTGTCAGTCTTTTCCAACGTTCAAGGGTCTTTGTTGTTTGTTTACGTCCCTGGCTGTTTTCTTCGCATTAAAGACATTTCACCCTCACGTGCTACCTGCTCTTCGTGGCTAATGTTAGTAGCATCTAAGCTAGCGCTGTTTGTGCTCGGTTGTTTGTTGTCGGTTTCTTTCAAATGTCCTGACTTTCCTTGTCCTCTCGTTTTGGATGTGGTAGTCATCTTGTTCACGAGTTAGTTTCCACCCTGAAAGCTTTATGTATCTGCAGTTGTCACTTTTCTAAATTTTATCTGACGGAGCCTCGTCTCTAGCCTGCTCTTCTAATCATGACGTCACCGGAAGCCCTACACACTGTGTTTAATTGACACAAAAGCTTTTTCACAAAAACTATAAAAGATAAACTGAAAAGTAGACCCCAGATGGCTTAATGTTTTGTGAAGAGTTTAAAGCAGGGGTCCACAAACTGCGGCCCGCTGGCACACTTTGTACGGCCCGCGGACGAGTACCGAATGCGGCCCGCCGGCAAACTTCCGCGTGTAACCGCGGAGTGCCAGCCCCCCCTTAGGGGTCAGCCCGCCTGCCGACCGCCAGAACCCCCCCCCTCCCGGTCAGCCGGCCCCCGACAGAGGAGGACTGAGGTTATGCGGCCCTCAAGAAAATGTTTGGGGACCACTGGTTTAAAGTTTTAATCACGTCTGTAGGTGAAAGAATGTAGGAGGAGATACATTTTGAAGCAGAAGAGGATTTGAAGCTTGCTCTCATAGACTTTAATGTTAAAGTGTTAAAAAGCTTAATATTTTAAAAAGTATAAATAGAAAGAAAGTTCCATCATTAGCTAAAAAGTTGAATGGTTTTAATAGCTGAAAGTATGCAGTAAGTTGCGCAGAGCCAAAAAACGTACGGAATAAGAATAAATAAAATCGAATAACAATAGTGGGAATGCTGTAGAAGCATTCCCACTAAAAGAAAAAAAAGTACAGAAGGCCTCACAAAGGTCAAACGCAGAACAGTGTACTTAACCTATGGCCCATTTTCACCCATTGAGCCACCAGGGGGACCCCATCATTGTCAAGAGCTGCTTCAAAGACAGCCAGTCAGCAGGGCACAGAAGCTGCCCCTGGGCAAGCCCTGGCATGAAAAAAAGAATCAATCGCACCCCGGTAGTGTTAATTGTGTGTTAACAGCTAATGTCTGATATCAAATGGCTTTAATCAAAAGCCCCTGCTACGACTCTGAGAACTGTGTTGATAAATTACAGTGTAAATGAAAAATGGGTCGAATCACAGCTCATTGCTGGTAGGCTGCTGTACGGCTCCATTTCATAAAGCAGCATTCTATGATTCAGTTTCCTCTCCTCCACTCCCTTTGCTTGCCTCTCCATCCCGTCCCATTTACATCGTTCTTTGTCAAGTTTCAACTTTTTGTTTTGGTTCTGAATCATTGACATCTGACCATTGGGGCTTTGAGCAGGAATGATTTTTCATTCTGCATAGTGAACAAAGCTGCTGTGAGGCGGTAATTAACAACAGTCTCAATCAGAAAGAGAGACCAGTGGCAACACACGGGCTGAGAAGGCCCACAGTCACAAATACGCACACACACACGCTATTCGCATCAAAAAGAGACCAATAAAAATAATAATAATAATAAGGATTTGCATCCTGACAACTTTCGAGTGTGGTCTGAAATTGTGAAGATACATGTAGTGATTTAATGATACGCAAACTACGCCCTTGGACAGCTTCACAAATAATAAATCTTATTTCCAGTTGACCCATTCTAATAGTATTATAAAAGGACACATGTAACGTAGTGCCCTCAGAAATGCGACGGTGGCGCGAGTAGTGACGGTGCGCCAGGAACCGCAAGGTTGACGGTTTGACCCCTGGCTGCTCCATGTCCCATGTTGAAGTGTCCCTGAGCAAGTCACCCAACCCCATAACTTCCCTGCTGCAAATGTAAACCGTGTTTACATTTGCCTTGTTGCCTTGGATAAAAGAGTCAGCTAAATGAGATATATTGGAATGTAAAGATAGCAGAGAAATGAGTGAATCCAATAATGTTCACCAAAATAGTCAACTTGCAATCACAAACCTTCTTCCTCACTTCAACTGATTTCAAGCTTAACAATATTTGATAGTGAGGCTAAAGCGGATTGGTAGGGCAATTAGAACAAAACTACTGTTTGCTACTGAGCAGGGGCCTTTGGGAGACGGGGGATGCAGGGTTTAACACGAAAGAGGCTTTAATCCAAAACAGGCAAAACTCAGGGTTACAGGATTGTTCAGGATGCACACTCACGACACAGCAACAATGACAAGACCAGGACTAACAGACTCAGGCTATGTCCACACGGACACTGGTATTTTTATAACCGGAGCTTCTCCTCCTGCGTTTAAAAAAAACGTCCACACATGCTTGGTTTAAAATAAATCTCCGTCTACATGAAATGCAAAAACATGCAAAATCAAGCACTGAGCGTGCCACACCTCTGCCATTACACAGAATCGTCAACAAAGTAGTCAGCGACGCACAATCTGACATCAAACACAGCGGATATCGGCGCACACTCTGACGTCGCACGGCAAAAACCCCAGTTATACTGTCCACACGACGGAAGGCCGAACCGCGTAAAAAAAAAAAAGGGCAGGGCTTAAAGAGGGCTTAAATATAGACGGAAGGTGCAGGTGATTGGAAACAGGTGGGAACAATCAGGCAATCATAAGGGAAGGACAGGCCAAGGCGGGAAGTGAAGTTACCTCAGGGACACCAGAAACGTGAAACTACAAAATAAAGCAGGAAGTGAACCCAAAACCATGACAATGGTGTTCATGGAAAACCATTGGTCGAATTGGTGTATGAACCCTGAATACCAAAGGGTCCTTCTTTTAGGAGTGTGATGAGTTAACAGGTTAAATGTTCTGATTTGAAAAAGGTCAAACTGATAAATACAAAGAAGTCTTTGTGCAGCAGAATATGTGGGGACAAGTGTGCCAACAGCTGGAATGCATAAGTGAATTTAGTAATAAAGGATTGAAGATTCCTGTCTAAAGTAAATTTATTTATTAAATTAGTTTTATCAAATTAAAATCATTACGTTATTTTTATTCATGTCTCTTTTATTAGAATTATCACGCCACCATTAGACCACCATTACATTTTTCCTCTCATGCACCCCCAGGGGCAGCCCGTACCACACTTTGGCAAATCGCTGCTCTGATATGAAGAAAACAGCACTATTAACATTGGTTCCACAAGTATATGGATTGCAATGCACTTTCACAGACTTTTTCACCACACTGAGAGGTTCAGCACATGGATAGAGCATTGCTATCATTTGTTTCACAGCTGCTTACTCATGTGGCAGTGATGAGATCATTTGGACAACATATAAATTGTCCAAATCATCCTCTAATTGAACTTTAACTCATACATGTTTTGTACCGAGTCAACGCTGGATTTTGGCAGGGTTTCAATGGCAAGATGATTTCCATTGCCAAAGGTAATTCAATTAAGTTGTTGTTATGCATGACATAAAACATTTGCCTCATATCCTAAAAAACAACAACATAAAATCGTAATAATAATTTATCCACTTCACCCATCGTTGATGGGTCGTGCATGAATCATGTTTAGGTATATTTTTTAAATTCATGACCTTGTGTAGGCTTTGGTGTACTGACAGCATCAAGATCATTGAGCGATGGGGATGAGAAAAAAAGACTGTAATCTATAACTGTAGCTACTGCATCAAACCATTAATGAACTCTCCCTTTAATCCACCGAGGGCTGTCAGAAACCTCACTACATGCCTCTGTTGAATTCCAAACTTTCAAAATCAGCAACAGCCAGCACCAAAATAAATCCAAGCCAGATTCGCATTAACCTTATAAGCATTACAAAAGTATAATTATATATACATGCAAATGCAAAAATACTGACATAGGAAGACACCCTATTAAACATATCGCGCAAGTGAGCATTTCTGTTTTTTCTTAATTATTAACCATATTTCAGAGCTTGTAGAGCGTCGGCCATTGAAAAAAGAACACGGTTTACTGCTACCATGTTAATAATAAGTATAATAATTATTAGGGTGAACGGGCTGATTGGTGTGGTAGATCGCCACGTCTCGATTAAAAAGGCGCAGGCACTCTTGCGTTAGACCTTTTCGAACATGGCAGCTCTCAAGGCGGCAGCGCTCGGCGACCATGCCAAAACATGCATCTTCAAATTGACTTGGTCTGCCCTCTAAAAATATGTTGCATATGTATATAATGCACCCCTAAATTTACACTGGGGGGTGCTGCAGTTTTCAAATGTGGACCTTGTGATCTTGATACCTTTGCATAAAGCTTAAGCGCAGAGCACCGGCAAAAAAAAAGGTTTTAACTCTGCCATACATGATGTAATCTGGTCCATGTTTCGCATTTTCCGTGGGAAATAAAAAATGCTCACATATACACAACAAAAATAATGTGCATAAAGAATTAAATAGAAAAAAAGCACACAATACAATTATATACTTGGGGAAAAGGGAGTTGAACAGAAGGGTTACCAGTGAAATACAGTCTATACAGGCTCCATTTCAGATAGCGAGTGTTTTGACTCTGAACTATAAATAATTTAACTGTAGCGTCTGTACACGTTAAAGCATTGCTTGTTTTCTCTATGATAGAGAAATCAGGGGGGTATTGCACAAAAGTAGAATAAAGAAATCCAGGTTGAGAAAGCGCCGCTTGACTCAAGCCTGTTTTATGCTTCTGCGTCGAATTAATGGCGTCCCCTCGCAGACCCCTCTACGTAGACGAACCCCTCTCCAGACCCTACGCTGTAGCTCGACCTGCACCTCCAAAAAACTGTAACTACATGTCAAGGCGACGCAGACCGCAAGAGCTGTGATTGGTCAGATTATAATCATTTCCAGAGTGCAGCTTTTGAGTTGGCAAACAACTCATGGCTCCAGCCATTGTTAGAAATGGCGCACGGAACCAAAACAATCGATCATATTTACTGATGCAGAAATGGAGAAGATGCCGCGCGCATGTTTATCACCTGCTGAGCAGCAACTGATCATGGAAATATGAGGTGAAGTAGATAATATGAAACATGCAAAAAAGTTACACGGCAGCTGTATTTAAACAGAGAAAAATCCTGGCAGACAATCACAGACTGGCTAAATGCGGAAGGGATTTAAAAATATCTACTGACTAGGAAAGTTGTATGTGTTGGTTTTGTTGCTGTGTCTGTGTTTATGTGCTGGCTTTACTGTATTCTAATTCTGAATATCTTTCTAAAATGGCCACAGAACAAGACTGGAAAAGATCCTGGCAACAGACAAAATATAAAAACATTTTGCAAGATCGTTAGTTCCTTTTAACAGTTTGCAAATGGTGTAGAACCAAGAAAGGCCTGTGATGGAAGGGACTCCACCTGCAGAAACTGGCCTCTTCATTTTCCAGTACTGCAAATCAAACCACCCATTTATACGGGCATATGTGGAAATCCTAACTAACCTTCTATGGCAGGAAAGGTAAAACAGATGTGTGCCAACACTTCTGACAATCCTGCATTTATTTACAGTTCGGAAAATAAAAAGAGCAGTGACATATAGAGCATCTGTGGGATAGTGAGAGCTTTGTGCTGGTCCGATCTGTCCCCAAACACCCTCTCTCATCTGAACCCCCCATTATCCCCACCCCGTCGGTCCGCCAGGAACGACTACTACCCCGCCGGTATTTTGCGAAATATTGTCTGACATAAACGGTCCGTAAGGAAAAAAGTTTGGGGACGATTGACCTAATCCACAGTAGCGTTTAAAATCGAACTTGTGACAGCAATAGTGACAAGTAATGCGTGTTAATAAAAATAGAAAAATAATGCAATAACTGTTAAACACGTTTGTTTCGGACCAGAGCAGCAGCTGATTGAACACATGAGACTGCAGGATTACTTTTAGCCTGGTCTTGAGCAGCTTCAAAGAATAAATCACCATGGTTACATGGCCGTGTTTAATTCAACCTGCTTTTGTGCAACCAAGTCAAAGCTAAATTCCTCCAGGATAACCCAGCTTAATCCCTTGTCCTGGTTTCGTACAATACCCCCCAGGTCACTGTGGTGGAAATTTAGTGGATTGAGTCATTGTGAGAAATCAAAAGAATCTTGAACTTTGAGCTTGTGATTAAGTATTTATTACTAAACTAAAATAGAAAGATAAAGAATACAGAAACCATCAATACAAGCCATAAGTACCGACTAGTCGAAATGAGATCCTGAGTTCCTTCTCCCTCAGAGAAGCAGGAAGATCTGACAAAGCTACAAGGAAAAAGAGTTTTTATACACTTCAGAGAGGACCCTGTGTCGTCACAGCCAGAGACTATATATAAAGGAGACATGCCACTTCCTCAATTCTCAATCACTGCATGAAAAGTGGGATTTCCGACAATTTCCGGCACCGTAAATTGTCGTGGAATTTCAGGTTTACGGCAGTTTTTGCCAATGTGCGGGCAAAGCCAAAAACTGCCGGAAATTGTCGGAAATTGACGTGGGCCTCCCTTGGCAGTTGGCCCCCCATGACTCCCCTCCTCCTAATTCTAGGGGAGGCTTTGACATGAAAATGAAAATGCTGTGAGCTATACAAATGCAAATCAGGGCTGCAGAGGGAGTTCTTTGTCCAGAGGAATAAATGAAACAATTTTGACCCTCACAGTTGAAACGCTTGAATTGGGCTTTTTTTTCTTCCCATTATGTCAGCCTTGACCACATTTTAGATGTGGAGGTTGTGAAAATCGTTAACCAGTAATTAACACATAATGAAATGTTTATTAGACCTAAGGCATTGTCCTCGCTTTAGATCCAGTAGCTCCAAAAAGCATAGTTGACTAATAAATTGTTATTTTAGTAAAGCAAACAAATGATTCTTGAAGGCATAATAATCCAAAATAAATGATTTATTAGCCTTAATAGGGCATTGTTCTCGCTTTAGATCTGGTAGCTGCAAAAAGCATAGTTAACAAGTGCATAGTTAACTTATAATAGATGAGCAATAAAGTATATTTTAATATCAATAAGAAAACAAAAAATAATAAAAGGCATGGCAAAGATGCTTATAAATGTGTTATAGCCTGCTATTAACTGTATTATAATGCCGTTGTTAAAACTTATGCGCTTGTAAGAACTTACAAGGGCCTTATTACCTATTAATTAATGGTTATTACAGTGGCCTTAATATAAAGCATTACCAGTATATTTATTCTCTTTTAACCAGTCACCAGAAAACAAGAGCTGGATGAAGCCCTCGTCTCCATGAAACTCTCAACATGAGTTTACGAGACAAAGAAAGCTGTGGCCAATACTACTACGTGTGATTTAGTTGAACTTCATATAAAGGGATATTAGGAAACATAGATCTTGGCCAATATTTTGGAAAATGTGAAAAATGACTTGGAATTCAATCTCTAAAATCTGCATATGGCGAGCGTGATATGGGATGTTAATGTAAGTGGCATATAGCTATTGACACACTAAGACATATTTATTTAACTAACACCGGTTTCATGACAAATTTTACGTAACAAACTTACTCTGAACCAAACTATGGTCTCTTCCTTGCTGTGTACAGGTATTTCCGTTATTTGTGGTATTTTCCTAAACCTAAAAACTAAGTACAGTGAACCCTCACTGTATAGCGGTTCACCTTTCGCGGTCTCGCTGCTTCGCGGATTTGCATCGTGCATTGTGTTCTGCATTCTGATTGGCTAAACAGTCTCTCTGCTTCTTCTCTATGTGTGTCAATAACGTTGCGGTTTAATCCACGTGGATTGTGTAAATTCTTTGAGTTTTTATATGAGCGGGCTGATAAACTGGGCCAGCGAGTCAAACAGAAAAGGTGAAGTTGTGATCTTTGCAATAAAACAATCTGATCTCTACAGCGTCTTCATTTCCCCTCCAACCTTTTTTTTCCTTTTACTCCAAATTAGAGTTCCAACTTTGCGGCTTTCTCACTAAATCCGGCGACTTTCCAAACCCTCTTGGCGATATTCTTTTTGTTTGTGGTGTCTGACAGGAAAGACGGTGTCGTTCTGCAGTTACTTTCCTCAGCGAGTCAGTCTCACAGGAGCCTCACACATCAGTCCCAGCAGAGAGGAGACCAACATGTCTCCGGGGCCAGACTGAAAATGAATCGCAGATGCTCAAAGCCGCTCGTTACAATTATGCAAATTAGGAAATAATGTAATTTAGCAGCAACCCCCTGTTGTCACCTTTTTCACCCCTAACGAGTTTGCTTGGATAAGACAACCATCCATCCACTTAATAGAAATGACAGAATTGAACTATCCAACAAAGTCCAAATGATGGTGTTAGTCATTAACATACTGGGAAGGGTGAAAGTAGGAGACAAATAGCTCTCTCTCACTCTGGACATGGAGCACATGTAAAAACCTAAATGACTCAAATTGAATAGCCGGCCTTGTGTTTCCACTTATGTTTTAAAGTTCTGAAAATGTTGGTTACGTTTCATTCAAAAGGCTTCTCTTGTCCTGTTTGGTATGTGCGGTTTAGTCGTCAAACAGCTGACAAAAGAAAATTATAAATAATTTTCTTTTTTTGACGAATGTACTTAATTCACTTCAAGTTTTTCGTCTCTGCACTTTCACGTTGTCATATTGTTCTCCTCTTCAAGCTCGCTTTGCCATGTGTTTTAACGTCCTCGAATGGACAAGAGCGAAATTTATCGGTGGACAAATTCATGTAGAAAAATGTGATGATATTTTGATTGTCGGAACGGAATGTCTATAAATCCTTTGGTTTGTTTTGCATTGTTGAGTTGACCAAATGATAAACTTATTGGTTTGTATTATAAAATATTGAAACACATGCTCTCTCTGACTTTGGCTGATTGAGGGTCAAAGGAACCCGAGGGCAGTACTTACAGTACTTACCATTATCATTTTATTTTATTCACAACGTTCTCTTTTTAGCTCTGAAACCTTTCATGGCAACACAACGCCTTTGTTCTCTGTCATCTTTCATTCATGAGGGTTGCAATTATTTATCCATTTTTCCAACTGTGTGTCTGTTCGTCATACAACTGTTAACTGGTTTTATTTTTAAGAAGTTGTCTATTTACAGAGCAGATCTTTTGGGACCAGTGACAATAGAGCTGCTCTATTTTTCTGGATGGTTTTAACGTCCTCGTCTGTGAGCTTTTGATTTGAGTGTTTTTTTGGTTGTTGCAGTTGATTAGCTTTATTCATTTTTGAATCTGTTTTTAAAGATGAATCGGCATGAGCCCAATGACTGCGGATTTGAAATTTGCTCTCATGCCGTTTAATATTTATTACCCTATGCTGTCTATTTATTTAATGTGAACAAGTCTTGGCTTGAGTCAGAATCCTTGATCAGCGTCCTATGGCGAGGCTGTCCTCCCTCATGTTCTATGTTTGTTAGTTCTTACACAGTGGCTTTCAACGATAACATTGTTTAGGACACAAGAGATTAGTGTTGACAAATGATTAAAATATTTTATCGCATTTATGTCATAGGTAACTCACAATTACTCGCACATTTCTATTAACTCTGAATGTCCCTTTATTAATGCTCTTATATCAACATGGAAAAGTGGATTGGCTTGCTTTATGCAAATGTTTTATTATATTAAAAAATAACGTTTCCAAACAGGGCGGTATAAAATAAAATGTATTAATTGCAAAGGGTTAGGGTTTTGCATGTACTAAATTATTTGCCTGAAAAAAACTATTTAAATGTTGTTAAATTAAATTAATATACGATGTTAATACGCTGGTGGGAGTTTTTACTACAAGATGAAGGAGGGGTGCTGGATTTGTTTTCCTTTCTACAAAAAAAACCCAACAAATCTTCCAAGAAAAAAATGGACGCCGTTAAAATAGGTTGGTGTTGATAATAATGCTTTTAACTGACGGCACTAGTAATAATGAATTCAAAAGTAGTGTATTGTAGAAGTTCACCTTCCGGGTAGGACCACAGCGGAGGGCATGGGTGCTCCCACATCTTCACGTGACGTTTCTTGCGGGCTCTTCTGCCACTCTGAAAAGTCCTGTTCTGTTTGTTCAGTTTTTGCCTTAAATGGTCTCATTGGTTGAGACGCGCAATGACGTGCCTCCCGAGCCAATACTGAACAACACCCCCCCATCATGTCTCTCCACTGCCGTTGGTTGGGATTGACAAATAATATATATATATATATTACACACACAGGGTGCGATTTGTCGGGGGGATTTCCCCCCCTCTGGTTTTCCTATCCACCCCTCTGCTAAATTATTTTTATCTTCGGGGGGGACAAGGATTTCCCCCCTTTGATAGCGATGAATGCAACTTAACTGCTCGCCTACTTAAACTCTTAAAATCTAACGATCTTCAGTGTCAATTTCTGAACGTCATCCAACACAAACGCATTGTAACATTTTAGTGTTCGCAGGGGTGTGCTCGTGACGTGGATCGGTTTCCCCTCTTTGTGCTTCTGCTTCCTCCTCGTAGCCAAACCGTCCGTGCGCGTGAAAGTGAGCATCAAGCCAGTTGGACTTTGGATCCGAGGGGGGGAGGCGGGGTTTCGTAGCAGAGAATAGGACCCAGCTCTTTAATAATAAGAGCAGCGGAGCTGCATTACTGTGAGTGATGACCTATTTTGTATTGGTTTTGCATATTAACAGGCTTTAGATATATTTTATTTGTTATTTATACTAGTAGCCTACTGTGATGGTTTTCCACGTCACAGATTTTTTGATGCCCCCACAGGCATTTGGTTCCAAATAAATTAACATTAAAAGTTTTGTCATGTTGTGATGGGGACTAATCCACGGACCCGAAAAAGGGCCTGTCTACCCTTTGCGTTCTTCTCCCTAGTTATGCGAGCTAAAAGTCAGATGTCCAAAAAAGAAAAAAAACATCACCCCCTCTGCTTTTTTGTCAAATCGCACCCTGTATGTATGTATGTATGTATATCTATATGCTGATTGGATAAAAATAGTGGAGAATGTTCCCTGAAAGGAGAAAGGTGGTTGACGTAACATGTTAGTTATGTGTCTTTAACTGAAGGACAAACCCTGCAGTGACTTATAGTGTACAATAGCAACAATTTCCCTTCACACGAAAAAACCTGATAATTAATTGCTATGAGATGCTGTTTCTCTGCCAAATTACAGTTATGTTACTTCTTAGAAAAGGGACAGAAACTTAAAGTAACTAATTTTCTGTTCTGTTTCCAAAACTGACCCAAAATTCCGACAGCAAGCGGCAGGGGACTGACTCGACTGCTTATTAAGCAGTAATTAGTGTGTAAGTGTGCAGAGGGATGACTCCTGATTTCGGTGATTGGACAGTTGCCTGTGCGTTGCCTTACTTGCAGGTGGCTAATTTCTCCTTTTCTCAGTCCCGTTTGAGTGAGAAGAAAGTAACTTACGGATTGGATAGCTAATCTTCCCAACCTTATTATCTGGGAGATGATCATACTTTCCTTTTTTGCGCTGGATAAATCTCCTGTGGAAACGCAAGTGTGCTGATCTCACTTTGACGCGGTGCATCCTCAAACATCTGGACTTCCATAAGTAAGCCATTTAAATCCTCTGAAGCCGAAACCACCCTGTGTGTATGTTTGTAAGGTCGTAATGTAATTGCCCAGCTGTTTGAATGCTAACTATCTGTGTGTGTGAGTATGAGATTACTGACACTAATAACAGCACGGATCAGCATTTGGTAGCATGGGCAGTTGGCAAAACACCTGTCAACAGACGTGTAAAGCCGTTCAACACACACACACAATCCATCGTAAACAAAGCCTTCCAGATCAAGACGAGAGCAGCTGGGAACTTTAGTAGGGTTCTTACTCAGCAGTTTTTGCATAGAAAAAAACCTCCCAAGCGGTTGGACTAGCATCATTAATTCAGAGAGAAGTACTTTATGTGAATGTCTCATCCTCAATCTATCCCTCTAGCTATTTACCGTTGTCAGGTAAGTAAATACTGTGTGAGTGTTGAACGTCAGTAAGCTGTTATAAATCAATACACTCTGATCAGTGAGCATGGATGCATCAGCATGCCCTGCTAATAAGCCTGTTTGTGCGATCCATTGCAACAGAAACAAGTAAAAAAACATGTCAGTACATGCAAAACTGTCACGGTTTGGTCCTGTCCTTGTCTTATTGTGTACTTTCATGTTTCTGGTGTCCCTGGGTAGCTTCACTTCCTGCCTTGTCCTGTCTCCCCTCGTGAGTGTTTCATTGTCCCCACCTGCTTCCAATCACCTGCACCTCCTATCTGTAAGCCCTCTGTGTTTGTTAGTCCTTTGTCGGTCCTTGTCAGTCGTGTGAACCCCGTTTCCCTGTGTGGAATAAGGCCCTTTTGTGAGAAACCCTGCTCCTGCGGCTTCTGTCAGCGTCGGAGCCGCACGATCGTGACTAAAACATTTTGCTAACTGAGTTCTGCATTTAATGAAACTAAACGATTGTCAGATTAAGTATGACCACTTCGCTGTAAACAATACAAGACTGGTGTGTTTTATTTACCTACTCTAGTGGTCAGTTTTCATTGTTTTATGGTGATTATATTCAATGTACATTATGTTTTTACTTTTGTTGATTTCAATAATGTAAGTTGAATCTAAACTAATTGTGTAATTTAATATGTATATCATCAGGATGGGTTTGTCAACAAGACTACAGCCACAGTAGTGGCTCCATAAGGGTGTATTCGAGGGTGGTAGTTTCTAATAAACCGAGATTACATCAGTACATGGCAAATAGTCCAATGACGCTTAATGAATGTCAAATATAGCGCCCAAGTGTTGTCTTATGTCCTATAAGGTCTTACATTAGTTTCAGAGCTCACCCAACATCCAATAATGGTCAAGGTATTTCACTCCGAATTAAAAACTGAACTGGTGGTGAGTAAGGGGATCACTGATCCGTACAGGATACTTCTGGGATTAATGAATTTTGCCATCACAAGAAAGCTTCTTCAGGAACAAAAAAGCATGACTCATTCAGGGTCTTTAATATATTTACTACATATCTTGAGCTCTGAGTGTTAGGTGGTGTAGAAACACTTACCACAGCTGGTCTGGTAATGTGCTATGACGTTTGAAGGCAATCTTAAAAAAAAGGTTAAGTGGCCTGGGCTGGAGCTTTCCCTAAATTATACATAGATTTTCTTCTTGGCCACGCTCATTCCAATGAATTCACAGTCATCCAAGCTTCAGGATTAACGTGTTCCATTTTACTTAATGCTAAAGGAGCCAATACACAAGTCAAACAGAAACAAGTATTACTTTAAATTTATAACATGAGGACTCAGCTGACATGAGCAATTTATGATGCTTCCAAAAGCTGGAGGATTCCATGTTACAGTTATACATCTTTTTATCACATTTTCATGAAATTAAGTAAAATTGCAGACTTTGACTTTAAAGGCTTAGCTCAGCTGAGCCCTTCAGTTGTTGCCACTTGGGCCATAATTAACTCACACTTTCAGATAACTATGCTGTGTGTTCATGCTGTCTGTGTCAACGCCTTGACATTAAGCCTTTAGTCAAATGTCAAATCTTATTTGGATATTTCTCTTTTATAAAGTTTAATGCACGAAAAGACAGACACAGTGAAAAGAAAAAAAGGCCCATCAAATAGAAAATGCTTCCTAGGACAGAATCTACTTATTTAGAGGGGGAAAGCCTGTTAAGTGACGATGAACTCGCTATCAAAAAGGCGGCAGCACTTATAATTTACATCAGTATAGTGTTACTAGCTTTTTGCAAAAAGCAGATGACTCACAAATTTAATTTCAGACCTCAAAATCTAAAGGGAAAATCAAACTTTTCTTTCGTCCTAAACATGAATTATCAGTTTCCCCTCCCACAAAGAAAATCAAAAGGTTTTATTTAGAAACTTACTGATGTAACGTTTTAGGGATCACTGTTTGCCGCTTGAAATCAGAAGCTGTCCCTAGCCTTTTTCTGTCAGGCCCGTAGCATGGGAGGAGGACTCTGACGCAGAGAAGGTTCGGCTTCCAATGATTTTATTCCAACAAACGATATATTTCCAATACAGGAATAACGAGCAAAACATGACATAAACTTGACGTAAGGCTGGTGTGGAAAGACAAGAAATCATGACACACTGACACGAGACAAGGGGAGACGCAGACTACAAGTACCCATGAGGGTGGTAAGGGAACAGGTGGACACAATTAGGAATCAGGGAAGACACATGAGGAGGGGCAAGGAACCTGAAATGAGAGAATTGGTTTCCAAAATAAAACAGGAAGTCACAAAACAGACGTGAAGACAGGACCAGAACTTGACATATGATATGATATGATATGATAGGTATGACAGTACGCTGATGTGAGGCTAGCAGTGGCTATGATGAGCTTGCAGAACTCCTTCCAGAACCGTGAGAAGTCCATTGAGATTTCTGCCCATGGCCGGGACGGAATGGGCAGCGGCTGAAGCAAGCCTTCCCGGGTTCTGGAGGAGTTCTTGTTCCTGGCGCAGACGGAGCATGCCCCCTTCTACCTCCGGCTCCATGGAGAGCCACCAGAACCTCTGCATGATGGCAAACATAGTTTGCCATCATGCAGATGACAGGTGAGCAAAGACGAGTGAGCCCAGTGAATCCCCTGTGGGCGCAGATTAACGGGGACAAACAGGCGATTAGCCTGCTTCACCTTGGATTCTATAGGCCAGGTAACCGCTCCAATCACACAGCTTAGTGGAAGGATGGGCTCGGGTTCCCTGGTCACAGGATTGGGGCTGAACAAACGGGACAGGGCGTCAGGCTTGGTATTCCTTGACCCCGGTCTGTAGGATAAGGAAAAATCAAAGCGGTTAAGAAACAAAGACCAGCGGGCTTGATGAGATTTAATCGTTTGGCCTTCTTAATGTATTGTACGTTTTTATGGTCCATCCAAACCAGGAACGGGGGCTGCGCCCCGTCGAGCCAGCGCCGCCTTCACTACCAGCAGCTCACGATCACCCAAATCGTAGTTACGCTCTGCTGCCGTAAGTCGTCGGGACAATACGCCACAGGGGTGAAGCTTGTTGTCCGCTTCGGCTCGCTCTGATAAACCGCCTGTAGAAATTGGCAAAGCCGAGAAATTGCTGCAATTTCTTGCGGTTATCAGGTGTTGGCCACTCGGCTACTGCGCTTACTTTAGCCGGATCTATCTGAACCTTTCCGGGGGCTAAGAGAAAGCCCAGGAAGGGCTTCACATATAGCGTCCGTTGTCCGTTGTCTAGAAGACAACGGACAACGGACGGTTGTAGAAAGAGTTCAACCTGCTTTTTATGGGTGTCTACGTCAGGTGAGTAAATCAGAATATCATCAATGTAAACATACACAAACTGGTCAAAGTCTCTCAATACGTCATTTATTATGGCTTGAAACACTGCTGGGGCGTTGATGAGACCAAAAGGCATGACATGACTAAATATGTCCTGATGGCGTGTTGAATCCTGTTTTCCACTCGTCCCCTTCCCTAATGCGAACCAAATGATAGGTAAATGATACAGTATTACAGGGGAAGGGGGTATCGATTCTTGACAGTGACTGCGGTAAGCGGGCTATAGTCGATGCAGGGGCGAGGGGTTCTTCGTGGGGAAGAAGGAACCCGGAGCCGACTCGATAAAGTCTTTCATGGCCTGTCTCTCGGGCCCAGAAACTGAATAGAGCCGACACTTCGGGATGGTGGAGCCGGGCAGGTGATCAATGGCGCAATCAAAGATGCAATGAGGTGGTAGGGCCGAGGCCGTCAGCCTGTACCCGCGCTGCCGCCTACATTCCCACAGCCGGTTTCCGTGCGGATGGCGAGGCCGATGAGGGATTCGAGGTCAGAAGGGAGGTCCAATGGAACCAAGAGATCCTGGATCTGGTCTGAAAGTCCCTTAAAAAAAACGTTGTAGAGCACAGCGGTGTTCCACTTGCTCTCTGTCGCCAAGGTGCAAAGCGAATGGCATCGTCACCAACAGACTTTCCTCCCGGTTTCATTTTGCTGAGCTCCCGAGAACTTTCCCGGTCGGTTACCCCCGGGTCGCGGCGCACCTCATCCCGTTTACCCCGCTGAGCCGCAGCCCGCTGAGCCGCAGCACAATGTTCTCAATGTTCAACCGTGTCCCGTGCTGGGCGTCAGCAATCGGCAATCCCTGTCCTTCGACGGGGCGTCCCACGCCATGTAGCCGGAGCCACCGAGCCCTTCGCCCCACGCGCTGTAGCCGGAGCCATAAGATTGGTTCTCCTTAAGATTCAGGCTTTTAGGCAACTTATACATGGGGTGACTGTGCCTTCATTACTCCGGTTGCAAAACGGGGAGTCACACTTCCACTGTCCTCTGCTGATGCAGAATATTGGAATGTGCGTACTTCACCCATTAAATTTAAATATGAACACTCAGAGAAGTTTTGTAACTTGATTGATTATTTATCTAGTATGCTGGCTGAATTGTCCTCAGTATTTTTTGGTGTGGTGAGTGTATAGCTTCTTATCATCAGTGGATGCATTTGTGTTTGTGGGAGCGGGGGGCTGCTATCTCTTGAGTGTGTTGTGAAATATTGCATGCATATGAAAATTGTTCCCATAAATAGGCTTTACTTAAAGTTCTGTGAAACTTTAATTTCGACCCCCCCCGTGGCACTTGAATCTCATCTCCGCGTTTCCCCGGAGGACTCTCTCTGTGACTTCCTTCTTTTGTTTTTTCTGCTTCGCTTGTTCCTCTCCTCTGTTCATTCATCTCATCTTTGCCTCGGCCCTTTTCCCTCCTCTTCATTTTTTCTCTTTTAAAGTCAGGCTGTAAACTGAAATGAGACAGAATGATGGCGAGACATTTCTTAACCTTGTTAGTTCTATTTGCTCCACATGATCAGATTACCTGACGGGTACAGTTCAGAGATGACAGTGCGTTTGTTTTGTAGATACAGTAACATTTATTCTGAAGAAAAAAAAACACAAAGGGGAGTGAATGGAAGGCAAACGGATCCCAAGACAGAAAAAGAGATAGGTGGCCACAATGATGGAGTTGTAGAATATTACAAGATCAGTGAAAACAAATCTTTGTCTGTAATATTGAGAAGAGAATGTTTTTTTCTCAAAGATGTACCACTTCATATCCCATAAGTGTTATCCTTCTCTCCTAACTAACATCATCTCTTTTTATTTCCCTAATATGCTATCGTCAGTACATGAATAAATTATTAATTCATAATATTTATGCAACAAATACATGGCAAATTGCAAAATGGATGTACCATTTATAGGTTGTAGAATATTTTTTATCTAAGATAAAGAATAAAAAACGATTATACGAACATTATTCTCTAGTAAGGGGAAGAGTCAGGAATACATTTTTAAAAACGGTTTGTTTCAATGTTTGCTGATATTGTATTGTGGTAAAATGTCTTTTATCAAATAAGAATATCATTTGAAACATCCATAAAAAAACTAGGAGAATAAAACTTGATAGCAAAAATGGGAATTGCTATGGATTTTCAAAGATTCAAATGATTGAAATCCTCTTATCGTACAAATCGAATGAAGATCCGTAACCTCTAATACCAGTGAGGCTTCTCACCTGAAGCCAGAACACAAAAGTTCTAAACTTGCTTGCTTCATTCAAAGAATCAGTGATACCAGAATATCCACACGATCAAATGTAAAAGCTGGTCATGAGGATTAGAAGGGGAGAAAGATTAGAGAAGAAATGTCCCCTCCAAAAACACGTTACCATTCAGTCCGTATTAAGATCACACCTGCCAATAGCACAGAAGAAAATGGAGTTATCGTAATCACAATGGTCTTGTTTGTCTCTATTGCACCTGCTGTCTGCGTCGACTTGGGGGCCTCGCTCTCCAGACAATTTCTCCGACCAATTACATCTGCTCTTTGCTCTGCACTCTCAAACCGTGTTTTTTAACCAACCTGGTAGCGGCATCTGCGTGGGAATAGCCCGGTGTATCTATTTTGCCTCAATATGAAGCCGATTTTGTATGTTCTGGAAATTGTTCAACGGACACAATGACAACTGCTGTGTTACATACAAATAGCAATACAGCAAGAGCAGTCAACAATACTGCAATCTCCTCCTTGTGTTTTTGTTTGGTCAGAGATACTTGTATGTTACAAAAGTGCATTATAAATTTGAAGCCTAGGTCCTTCACTAAAAAGGTCCAAGGCACTTATGCACTAAACAATTTATATGACTGGGGCTGTTTGTGAAGTGAGGAATACAGTCTATGTGAGGAAAGGTAGGAATATAGTTCTCACTGTCACTGCTTCAATACTAAGAACACTTATGAATCAAAAGCACACACACACACACACACACACACACACACACTGTGGCTCTGAAACACATTGAAATATCTTGCGGTCAGGATAAGGTCAGTCAGATCGATGTAGTATTCACATGGGTATTCAGACATAAAGTTGGTCAACATCAACTTTCATGCACGATCTCCAAGTATCCACTCAGCCAATACGGTACATGGCCTGAATTGGATTTGAATATTTATGGGACAAAAAGAGCAAGTTAATGACATAGTGTCATGAACCGGGTATTTTCCTGTTTTCCTTTCCCCCTCTGGTCATTTACACACACACACACACACACACACACACGCTCATTCATTCCCAGCTGCTTCTCATCTCGTCATCTTCTCTTCCCCTCACCTGTTCCTGCTTTCCCTAATTGGACTCCCTATTTCCTGCCTGTCTCTTCCCTTTGTTCTTTGCCACAGTATTACACATGCACCTGACATACTTGGGAGCGCTGTACCTTGTCCTGTCTTGATCAGTTACGTTTGGAATCTCGTGTCCTAACCTCTGCCTTACTCAGCCGCCTGCTGACGTGAACAGTCTGCTGTTCGGTCAGCTCCCCTTTGGACTGGACCTCGCCTCCCGCACTCACTGGGATTCCCTGTTGCCAGCCAAGTGCCTGTGTTTTTCAGTTATCCTTAGAGAGACTTTGTTTGTGATATCGCCCAGTGGCACCCTGTGTTCTGTTTTTGCCTTGGCCTTCCTTAGTTTATTAAAAGGACTGTACCTTCCAATGCGTTTGGGTCCTCTCTCCTGCATCCACGCAACACATAGTGTAGAATAATGAAAATGATGAAACCATTGTCAAAGTAGCTGGATAACCTTTTTTTAACCTTTTGGTCCAGAAAAAAATCTCAACAATTGTTGGATGTTGTTGCTGGTGCTACTTTTCCTTTTTAGGCCACGATGAAAATGTCATATCCACCAGCTAACAGGCGAGAGGGGTATACCCTTTACACATCAACCATTCATACATACACACCTACTGGCAATTTAGTCACCAACCAACTAATCTTAAGCATGTTTTTGGACTGTGGAAGGAAGCCAGTGATAACTCATGCAAACTTTTTTTTGTTGTTGTTGTTGTTGTTGCAGAGAACAGCCACACAAAAAGGCCACTGGGTGTAGTCGAACCCAAGACCTGCTTGTGGTGAGGCGTCAGTGCTAACCACCACAATTGAAAATGATGACAGACTGAAAATGTATGAGAATCCTGCTTGTCTGACTTTGCCCACTCTTCCCTAGACTTATTTGGACCAAAACCTGACATGGACCCTGAACCCCCCCCCTTCCCGGCGCCACCCCCACTACGCATGCGCGATTCATTTGCATCCTGGACGCGCAACGGTGTGTCCTGACTGCTGCGCGAGGCAAAAGCACTGACAGGCTGACCTGACCGCCTGTTAGTGCTTTTGGACGGGGAAGAACTCACGGCTGCACCCGCTGCTCGTTGAGAACAGTACCTGCAGAGTGAAACGAGCTTTCGAGTCTCCAAACATCACAAAACATTTTCCGCCATTTTATTAATCACTAAACTCACTTCTGAAAACATTTTAGGAAGTGACTATTTGCTTCATTTTACGCATTTAGCAGACGCTCAGCTAAATGCTAAACGAGTGAGTGCAGGCAGAAGTGCCAGGGAAAGAAGGGGTGCTGGAGCAGGAGAAAAAGGATGATTCCATTATCAGACTTGAGAAGCTCCATGAAGCGATGGGACGGCCAGCTGAGCTCGTCGGGCGGACAGACTTAGGCAGAGACCTCGCTGTACGCTGGCGGTCTCTCACACCGCTCTCGTTAATAGGCTTTTATTTCGCCGTTGATGGTTCGTTTATTTATATCTCAACACGTATGTCCATCATAACATCAACGGGAACCTGTGGTTAACATTGGTTAACTAGTCTTTTCGGGGTTAAACCAAACCTGCCAACACATTAGGTTACGGAAATACGGGCGATCCGAGTGCGGGAATTGTCATCGAGGGGCGGCTGACATGTTTCTTGCTCGCTGTCTGGTTTGAATTGTCGGCGAAGCTTGTGCAGAAATCAACTGTGCTACTTTGCATAGAATTGTTTTAAAGAGTTTGGGGAATCCATAACATTTCCGGGAGAAATAACAAACCGGGAGGTGTCCGGGTGATGGGTAAAACTCCCCAAAAGTGCCCTGCAGGCACACACGCACGCGTCCACAGCGCGGAGGGGGGAGAGAGCGATACGGTTTCTCTTCAGGAGACTTGTTTAAATTATGAGAACTATACTGTATACATGTCACTAGATTTGTCTCTAGTCGCTTTTGACACTAAAGTCGGCAGGAGGAGGATTTGTTTGTTATAATAGTCCAACTGCATTTCCACATTAGGGGATTTTCGTGTTTTGTTTTTTTTCTTCCATCCTGTAGCCATCTCGCGCCCCCCGGGAAAGTGTCCGCGCCCCCCCAGGGGGGGTTGAGAACCACTGCATTAGCAGAATGCTAGCGTCTTCCGGCCAACAACGGCCCAACCTGTAAGAAATCAAAAGGACATAAGTACTAATTGTCTTGTCCTGCATGCATGTATCCCTGTGCAATCTTACTAGCAGCTAAACACCTTCCATCCTCAAACACTGGAGACTGGGATTGTCTTAACTCCATTTATTTGATTAGAAAGGGTAAAACTGGGAAATGAAACAAATTACCTGTTACTTACATATTAAGGAGTTGCAAATGTTATACAATGGCAGTTGTAAAAAATAATATAACTACATATCACTGCAATGCGGTAGCACACACAGTAGATTACATATTTCCTGTTTCAGCTTGCATGTTATGTATTGCTATACAATGTACGTAATATAACCCCCGTTGTTTATCCAAATATAGTCACATGTAGCACAATAACAAAGGCAAACCAGCCCACTAAAGCACACTCAGCCCAATATGAATTATCAATCATCATCCAAAATATACATATTGCACATCAAACTTACTGACAATACCTAACAAATATATAAGAACAGTGTGTCTATTTTACATACCAAGAATGCTGCCAAAGGCATGGAGCGTGGAAGATTGACATGGATAACATGGAGAGATAACACATGAGGCTGTCCTGATCACATTCAACTTCCTGACTAATGCTGCTTTCCATTTTGTCTCGTAAATCCGCCTCCCGAGTTGGAAAGTGACGTCATTGCCGGTTTCGTACCACTTACAGCGTTCCAGATGCGTCTTGCGACTTACGAGTTGGAAAGAACATGGACGCCACAAATGCAGCAGCTGCCATGGTAATGCAGGACGTTTTCGACAAAATACTATAGTAATCTTATAGGCATCTTATAGAAATACTATCGTATTTTGGGACATACTATAGAAGTAATATAAAACTACTATAGAAATCCTATAGCGACTTTAGGATAATGTAGAGGTATTACAGAAACACTGACATTTTAAGTAATTCCATTATTGCAAGTCTTACATTTCAGTAATATTTTGCCATTTTCGCCTATTTCATTTTATAAGAAGTGCAGTCGCGTTTTTCTCAAGCCACCAGGGGGCAGTGGCAGGCTAGTGTTTGTTATTGTTAGCAATGTAGCCTTTTAGCAAACCAGGTCAAAAACAAAACGTTACATTGTTTTGCACGCACAGCAAAACCGTGCAATGCATACATTGGTGACCGGACTGAAGCAGCAATGTAAATAGGTGTGTAAGAGCATTTAAAACCGACAATAAAATGACCAACGTAGTACAAATACAAATTTAATTCATATCAACTTCCATGAAATGTGGCCGCAGACATCTTTGCTTTGCAAGTCTGTTACGTTCAGAGTAAGGACCCACACGCAGACCAGGGAAACCCAAAAAAAACGTTGTCTTTATTCCGTGCGAAGTCTGAAGCCAGGTGATCGGAGAGAGAGCGGTACAGAATCGAGTTTCCAGGAGATCAGAAGTAGCAAAGGTACAAAGGGGCAGGCAAACTCGAAGTCGGGGAAAGGGAGTAAAAAGACAGGCAAAAAGTCAAAAACCAGGAAATCAGAAATAGCGAAGGTACAAAGGGGCAGGCAAACTCGAAGTCGGGCAAAGGGGTGTCGCAGGAATCTCAATAAACAAAGGCTTACAAGTAATCGGCACAATGAATATGATCAACGTTCTGACAAGAAACAAGTGGAGGAGACTGACATTTATACACTGGGGAAGGTAACAATCAAGGAGGGGTTAAGTGAGTGAGGGCGGAGTAACAAACAACATCCAGGTGAAGAACATTAGGATAACTAATTAAATGACAGGGGACTGACAAAACGCGGACTGGAATCACATAGACAACAATGACAACAGACGGCCTGGGTTTAGCAGGTGAAACACGTGCAGAGAGAGAGAGGTGCAGTTAGAGCAAGAGACAGGTGCAGGCAATTGCAGAACTCAGCGTTAGAGCAGGCTAGAAAGAAAGGGGCGGAGCTACAGCGCAGCATGGAAAAGGGGAGACTGGTTAGTGTATTAGTATAGTGATCTAAACTATCAAACACCCAAACCCAGTGTGTGTTAGTCCATTAGTAATACTCACATGTAAGTAAATTAGTGAGGTTAGTACTTTACAATCTATAAGTTAGTAGGGATTAGTAGAAGTTAGTAAAACTAGGAATCAGCAGGAAGAAAGTAAAGTGAGACTGGAAAGAAGAGGGAAAACCACGAAAACCCGAAACCACCCGAATAGTGAAATCACACAAGTACAGGGGAGTGAAGCAGCTCAGGGAACACAGACACAGAGACAGTACTGGGGAGACAAGTGACCGGAAATACAGACCACAACAAAGTTGTACGTTCGTAACTTGTATACACGGGGTACTCTCAGAATCCCGAGTCGGACGCTCGATATAGCGACCTAAAAGGGGCGTGTCTTCCCAAAATGCCGCAAGAAAGCTGGGTAATTTACACTTCCCGACTCGGGCGGCGGATTTACGAGACAAATGGAAAGCAACATAAATCCCATGATGCAGTGGTCCCACAGTTTTTAAAGGAACACATGCATGTAAAACAACTACTGCCGGCAATGAGCGAAAAACAAACATTTAAGTGAACTAATGTGCTGATGGGGACAGAACACATTCCTTCGACTTTTGGCCTCTAATCCATATTGAACTTGCGGAATCAACAATAAAATCTACTGTTGATTCAACGACAAGCAGGAGAAAGAGCTACATTTAGCTGTCTAGCTCCATAGACTCCCATTCAATCTGCACTCGCCTGCGATCACCTCCAGTGGAATTCTAATGGAACTGCAACCAAGATCGATACAATGGGGCTAATAAGAAGTGCCAAGGCTCTCCGTAGACGGGCTCGTATTACTCGTATAATACTCGTACTCGGCAAAAGTGCTTTATCCATACCAGATACTCGTTTCAGCAGAGTATCCGGCTCAACTCTATTCTCTATGAAAGTGGCTATTATGAGGTGAAATAACCCTTGTTATGTTTTAAGATCTGGATATATTGTATTCTGAAACTGAAATTCTAATGAATTTGTCAGAAAGGTTCGGGGTGCGTGTCGGAAGAGGCAGGACGCAGACGCAGGGTTTCAACAAAAAGGGACTTTAATAGTGAAAATGCAAAAAACTCAAGATTCCAGGAGGACCAGGACAGGAACAATCCAACATGCAACATCCAATAATGGCCATCCAACAGAGACAATGACGCGACATGGCTCAAATACACAGGGGAGGTGCAGGTGATTGGACACAGGTAGAAACAATCATGACATGGCAGACAAAGGTGGAGACAGAACAAGGCAGGAAGTGAAGTTACCCCATGGACACGAGAGACATGAAACTACAAAACAAGACATGACATGGGCCCAAGCCATGACAGAATGTTTGCTAAGCGATCAATTACTTAGTCAAAATTATAACTAGCAAAGTCTAGTTGCTAGTCTTCAGCTGAACTATAAGTCATTCTGTAAAGTGTAATTACCTGCACATTATGTTTCAGAAGCGAATGACATTTTTTTTCATCCAAGATATAATGCATTTCACTGCCAATGTTGAAATTAATTGTTTTATGTTGCTGCTGGAGGTATAGCTTCACACATTGGTATGAATCGTCATTGCTGATCAATTGTAAAGTCAGTATTAGGGTCGCAGAGGTTAAGTCCAACATTTTGCTTGAAGATCTCAATCATGCATTGAAACACATGCGGGTATGAATTAGACTGTTAATTTTGCCAAGCAAGAATCTTAATTAATTTCTCAGGGACCTGCATACGGATCCTTTAGTAAAATAATTGCAAATACTATACAAATAAAGCAGTGTATAATATGGTTCGCTTCAATAATTCACTAGACGTTGGTTCCCTCTTTTCAAAATAAGACCTTCAGACTCACTTTTTTTGTTGGTGGAGCCTAAGAAAATATTCTGACCTCTTAGATTTGGCCTCTACGAGGAAGGAGCAATGTTTGCGTGACAATAAAATGTCTCATTTCCTAAACAAGTTTGTGGTACATTCATAAAAAGATTTTGGAATTACCAAGTCATGAAAAGGGGGGGTAAGTGGAATTTTTGGAATATTATGGAATAGGAGAATAGACAATCAAAGCTTCTAACTAGGACCCCACCATCGGGCCGCACCACAAAAAGAATACTTTTTTTTGTCAATAGCCATGATTCAACAGTCGGAGCTCAGGGGGGATACGAAGATCTCTGGGCCCTGCAGGAGCATCTCTGCCTGGCTACTTTAACGCCCCCCTACTGTGGATTTCGAGGTAATTTTAAGGGGTTGCAAAATGTTTGAGGAGAAAAATATAAAAACTGAGTATTTCTTTTCACATTATGCAAGTTTGCTGAACACCAAACCAATGTGACTAAATATGGGGCTTGTTTTAAGTTACCTTCCTCAATGGCCTGACCAATTTTAGATGCCTTATTATCAAAAAGAAAAACGGATGTGCGACAATTTCCCAAATGTGAGCAGAATGTCCACCCACATTTCTCCTCTGTTCTCATGTATGACTGCTATTGCACACCTACTCAGGCTGCGAGTGTGTGCATATTATGTCAGTATGAGAACATTAGTGCAGATGGCGTGTTGGGGTTTGGTTGGAATCTTAAATGTGACTCTGGATAATCATAACAAGCCAGTGATAAGATATTCATCAACATGTTTCCATGTGAAAAAGGTTGAAGGACATGTGAAACCAGAAGATTCTCTAGGCAGAAGCACCACCACATCCTGTCTCGCAGTTGAGTTTGATTGTAATTTAAGAAAAACATTCAATGTTTGTCTGCAAAGCACATAGCTAATGAACAGAAGAAGTAGACTTAAACAAGAATTTGAACACAAAATAATAGCATGTATTAGGCTGCCGACGCTTACACACATCATTCTAGGGATCCTTAAGTTGTTTTAAGGTGATTTTTTTAGATTTAGAGATCCCAGATTGACATAAGGTGGGTCTCCCTCTCCCTTAGTAGTCAAAAACAATTGCGGGATTGAGTAATCTTGTAAAATGGATATCAATTTTCAAGTGAGCAACATGCTAACGAATACAATTCACTTAATAAAACGGTCTCCACTACTATGGATTGCGGGGACACTCGCTTTTTACTGGTGTCTCAGTTGTCATTAGCGGACAGTGTTGGGCACGTTACTTTAAAAAAGTAATTAGTTATAGTTACACACTACTTGTTCAAAAAGTAACTGAGTTAGTAACTGAAGTTACTCTACAATAAAAGTAACTCGTTACCAGGGAATGTCACGGTTTGGTCCTTTATTGTGAAGTTTCATGTTTCTGGTTTCCCTGTTAGAAAAATTAGAGTTGCTTACAACGGATGTCGACAAAGTTTTTGCTCCTGGATATAATGTACACATCACTTGCACGTTTTTGCCTTTGACCGCAATGAATTTGAAATAGTGGTTTTATCTCCACCTTGAAAATACTGTAGCGTGTATTAAGTTCCTAAATGTGTATATGGTTCTAATTACTCTATTACTTGGGCCGGGGTTGGGGCACCGCCCCTTCCGGCGTAATGTGTGTAGTTTTTGGCTCTTTATTGGCACAGAGCGTTACAACTGGTGTCAGAAGAAAACTTAGTCGGATTTTAATGACGTAGTCGACCGCTCGGGCATCGGCGGACTTCTGTTTGGAGGACGCTTTTTCTGGGGGAGATGGAGCGTTCTTTCGGCAGAGGTTTTTATGACAAGAAGGAGGAGGAGGGCAACGAGTATGGATATTCTCATCCGGTTCAAGTGCTGGGAGGACAACGTTTTCCGTGGACAGTCTAGGAGGGGAGGTGAGACGTGAGTTACAGCCACCAACATCCGCTGGGCGTCCTGGCTTAGCGACTGCTAGCGCTGAAGCTAGCTACACGGCCCGCGGAAAACTGCCGCCCGGGAACGTGTATGAACATAACGTAAACCAGGGGTGTCAAACGTACGGCCCGGTGCCAGGTGGTTTCAGTCTGGCCCGCGGGATAAATCTGCATTAGTGAAAGAAAAAAAATAATAAACTTCATTTTCTATAAAATATGCAGTTTCTATATTGACCGCTAGTGACGCTGTGTGTGGAGTTAGTTCATGTGTAAGAATCAGAATCCGCTTAAGTCTGACGTCACACGGAACTTCCGGGTCCAAGCGCTCCACTCGTCCACATCTAATAACACTGGCGGAACCTGTTAATTTATTGACGATCACGTCCTACTTTAGTGATGCACCCTTGGCGGTCATAAAGGGTTTAAATGCGTTTAACTCCAACATAGTGGTTAGTGTAGCGCTTCATCCAGGTGGCATAATTAAGGGTGAGTTAGCTGTAAGGTTAAGCTAGCTAGCCAGTTGACATAAGGTGCCATTCCTTGTTCTGGATGAGGTATATCAAAATATAATTTTTACAGGACTTCTATAACTTGTGAACGTAACTAAACGAAGATTTAGAACGAAGGTTGTTCATAATATATTTAGTAAAAGGACAATTCATTGCATATAAAGATTTTTATAATTTACTTCTTTGCACTAATACAAAGAAAAAAGTGGACTTATTTTGGCATGAGTTTGGCCCCCATGACACCGATTAAGCCCTGACGTAAACAAAGACGGCGGCGCCCATGAAGAGCAAGTGCCGGTAGGCATAAAGACACCGGAATATGCGGGGAAGTCGGACTGGGAGGCTTTTCATGCTCAGTTCGAGAGTAACGCGAGTAACAAACTCATTTACATTTTAGTAATTGTAACTGCGTTACTGGATTTAAGAAAATAATTCGTTACAGACTCGTTACCGCTAAAAGTAGTGGAATTACAGTAACGCGTTAGTCCCAACTCTGTTAGCGAAGTCACATGTGTGAAACATGTGACTTTTTATTAGTCACATGTGTTCTCTAATGGAAGCTTGAGGTTAGCGTTCCCTCTTTTCTATTAGGAATTAAGCATTAATAAAAAGACATGGGAATAAGACAAACCAGTTTGATTTATCAATGTATTGATTTGATTTAGATTTTAATTACCTGTCTACGTCAAGCAAATATTGCTACCGTGCAAGATTTGATAAACATGCGTTATAAACTAATAATAAAACTAAATATATAAAAACATATCTTTTTTTATATATCAAAATATGCTGCCCTTAACTGAGAAAATATCACAGAAGGGAGAGAAACTACACCTTCAAGCTGAATTTATACATTATTTATTATTTTATGAGGGCGGCTCAGGATTCAGTTAATGAGCGTAGTCATGTTTCTCCCACAGAACTATCCCTTTCTCCCCTTCCTTGCCCCCCAGGATGTTTCCTTATATTAGAACTAGATATCAATAAACTTTCTGAATAGATACCACAGCTGGAAACACTATTACACACACACATAACCACCTATTCCACTTTTTAGTCATCATTTCACTCTCATTGATGCAGTAGGGAAAAGGAGAGAGCAATCCAGAAGTGAAAGCCAATAAAGGGTTGGGGGAGAGAACATACATTACCCCACTGGCAGTCAACCTATTTCAAGAGTAGAAAAGGAAAACACAGGATAAAATAAACAAATGAGGTGGCAATCTACAACTCAACATTATTGTAGTTAAAAATGCAGTGGAAAGCTAGAGTGTAGTATTGTATAATCATATAATTTGTGTGATAGCTTTCTGATTCTGATCAAGACAGTGTAAGAAATCTGTAGGCAACATCGATCCGTGATGATGCCTACAGATTTCTTTACACTGTCTTGATCAGAATCAGAAGCCATTTATTGCCATATGTTACACATAGAGGAATTGGTGCAATGTAAGAATAGAAAAACAAAGTCTTTACATTGAATGTGCTAAATAAGAAGTAGACACTTAATGCAATGTGATTTATATCAGTGGTCCCCAACCTTTTTATCAGTCAACGCGTGACAATTTTACCATGGCCCGGGGGCTGGTTATATTGTAATATATTATTATTATTTATTATTAAACAGCTGAAATAAAGTTTGAAGCGTCAGATCACGCTTCTGCACGTTTGTGTGCCAGCTAAGACTCACAAGCTCTCCTCTCAAGACTACTGCTCTAACGCTCTCTAACTCTAGTTGCTATGGTAACGTTTAAACATGCCTGCAAAATAAGATACCGATACGCCACAAAAACGAATGATGAGACGATCCCATCTGGGAGTGATGGTAGACAATGACAGCCGAAGTGTGTTGCTTATGTCCAGTCTACTCCGTGGTTTTGTTTTGGTTGCTGTCACAGAAAACCCCGCTTCACACAGATAGGATGTCGGAAATGGCAACAGGGTTTTCAGTGCTGTGGTGGCGATCTCAGGGTATTCTGCCATGACTTTAATCCACAACACCGGCAGAGTTGTTGTCTCGAACATACTTTTAAGGGCGCCCTCATTTGCGATCTCCAGCAGTTGATCTTCTTTTTGCACAGACTAGATTTACCTTCGCAAAGAAACTTTCCAAAGACGTCTGTTTCTTACTCATTTTGCTAGCTTGTGGGTTAAATTTTGGCGCACAGATGTAACCGAGAGAATCCGGTCATTCTTTTAAATAAAAGGTTTTTCAAAATAAAAGATTGCTCATACTTGGATAATAAATAAAACGGAAATGATTAATTATTTCTTTTGCGGCCCGGTGGTTGGGGACTACTGATTTATATGATGTGACTAGTGGGCGGAGTTAGTCAACTGAAAATTAAATAAATACAGTAGTATACCGCAACTTTAAACAGTAGCAAGACGTCAACCCTTACAATATTTTACAGTATTCAACTGTATTGACGAATAACAGTATATTACTGTTGATAATTCCTCGTAATTTTACAGTAATTTGTTACAATGCAGTTTGTCAGTTATCTACTTCAATTGATATGCAACTGAATCGAATATCCTGTTAATCGTAACCCATTTGAGGTAGCCATGCTCTCCCTATCTTGTCATAATCAATAAAAATATTTATTGAAAAGGGCCTTATCCGGGTTGCCGCTATCTGTAGTCTTGACTCAAACAAGAACTCAGCGCTTACTTCTACACTGGTGTAGCACCACCTTCAGAGTTGTTCACTTTGTGCGCCCCGCGGACGAGTACCAATGCGGCCCGCCCGGCAAACTTCCGCAAACATAATGCGCGATCATATGGACGCGCGCGTATTGATTTTTGCCGATAACATGACTTGTTTTTAATCGGACATGTCCATCATGCACAACGATACTCTTTGGAGTGACAACATTATCTTTCTGTTTAACCGCATTACCAGCGAGTCATTTCAAGTTAAGCTAGCCAACGTCAGCTTGGTCATATTCATTAGCTTCGGGTACAGCATTTGAAATCTAAGTAGGCTTATGTAAGAGTGCCGGACTCTTTTACACAGGGGCGAATGTTATTTCATATAAATTAAATATTAACACGTTTTCTCTAGCAGACATGCCACGCTGATTAAACATCTTAACATCAACAACATCTTTATAGAAGGTTTGGTTTAAACAACATGTTTAGCAAGGCGGAGTTATTGACATAAACTTGATCGACAAACATGACCATGAGACGTTACTGGGGCCTGATTTTTTTTTTCCAAGAATAAATAATGATAACATCATCAGAAAATATTTGAAAGAGAACAGCAAATTTTACATTCAACATCTCTTTGATTAAATTAAAGAAGGATTTATTATGCTGATTCCTTTTATGTTCCCTCTTTTACAAACAATGTTCTCTTTTAAATTAGTTTTAAGAAGCAACATTCATTTTTTAAAATACAAGATACATTACAGACTTTCATGATTCAATTATTAGGTTGTAGTTGTTCATTGGCCAAAAGAGTCTCCTATAGCTGTTAGACATGTCTAGATATAGGACGTAGACGTAGGACATTGTTATTGTTGGTGGCTTCCATTCAACATGGAAGAGATAGTGTAACATCCGCCGCCGCTTTTATTATGTGTGCTGTTCGTCCTCATCACCATCCTGTTTTATTTTGTATCTGCTGTCTAGACTACATTCACGTCACTTATCTTCCTGTCTTTAGTTTGTCCCCACCGTTGATTGCTGGTCTCCTTTCTGATGTCACTCACCTGTGTCTAGTTGTCTTCTCTTCCCCAGTGTATATAAACTCACCTGTGTTCACCTCTCCCCTGCCAGATTGTTGTAGATCCATGTTGATGCACTTTCCAGCGTTCCTGTTTTGATTTCCTGTGTTCTTCGACCCATTGCCTGTACCTTCGACTACGTCTATCTGCCTGTTGGATTTCTGCCGCTGCCTGTTCTATTCTTGGGGTAATAAACCAACTACCCTTATACCTGTTCCCGAGTTGTGCGTTTCGGTCCGCCCGCGAAGCCTGACAGATGGGGGCTACTGCTGTGCTGCTGAATCCAACAAAAATAAGTTTTTACAGAGTGAATCCCAAAAATCAAAAACAAACTTGTATTTATTTATTTTAGATTTCTCATGTAAAAAAATATGTACTGATTCTAAAGTGTTTGTCTGTGTGGAAAACTGCACTGTCCTCACAAGAGGAAACTTTATTTTTCTCACTCCCTGGTTCTTAAGACGCTGCGGCCTCTTGGGGAGAGGGCGGTTACTTAATCTTAGTGTGCAGAACCCTACCATGTCAGAGGGGAAAACAGGATGTTAATGATCAAGCTTTCTACTTATCTTCGGGCTAACAAAATCTTCAAGGGTTTTTGAAACCTTTGCTATTTTCTAAAGTTGATGTCTGGGACATTAATCTTTCACTAGGCGTAGGGATCTTTTTAATCCGAATAATGTTCTACAGAATTCTTGCCTTGTGGCATTTTTCGCGCCGTGCTTCAAAGGGGAACACAAACTCCTTGTGAATTGCATATGTGAGCAACATTTTTTATGGATAAGGATGATTGATCTTTAACCATATGCAATTGGAGGTCTTGTTTATAGGTGTGTTTACTGTAACAGGGTATTGTTGGATATTTGTCTGCGTTAAAGGCCTAGCACACCTATGCTGCATACAAATGATGACAAAGGTTGAATGACATTTCCTTGCCTTTTTGTTTAATTTAGACAGTGTGACCTCTAGCTTTATACCAGCACAGAGCGGCAAAATGTGAAAACGCATTGAAGGCTTTTTTTACCAAGTGCTTGTCTGTACCAATTCATTTTATTTTGTATAGCCCAAAATCGCAAATTACAAATTTGCCTCGGAGGGCTTTACAGTCTGTACACATGCAACATCCTCCGTCCCAAGACCCTCACATCGGCACAGGAAAAACTCCCCAAAAACTGAAAATACCCTTCCAGGGAAAAAAGGGAAGAAACCTTAGGGAGAACGTCAGAGGAGGGATCCCTCTCCCGGGATGGACAGACTGCAATGGATGTAATGTGTACAGAATGACTCATACAGATGTAGAATACATTCAATTTCTATAACAGAAATTATACCAGGTGAATGTCCATTCTGCATTCTGTTTTAAACAGTGTTGCGAAATGTTCTCCAGTATTGTGCCATCTAAAAAGGTACTATGGCACAAATGATCAAGTGTGTTAGGTTGGTATATCTAAGTAACGATGATTCAGGTTTCAAAACAATTAAACGTTTTAATGAATTAGGATATGCATTCAGTACATTTGTAAGTCATAATAAAACCATTTATCTCTGTGTTGTCGTGTGTGGGTGTGCACAAAGCCATCACACTCTCTCTTTACCTGCAACGTTTTCACATCCCATTTCCCTTTGAATTTATGATATTCATCTGCCTGGGAAAGGTCACAGTCAGTGTGTCAAACTGTAATTTTGTCCATTCATCAAATCTAATTCCCCAACGCATTGAGGTTGACCTTCCAATAAATGCCCGAAAAAAGGGACCCGCCGCACACTTCCAAGTGTTATCTGGAAAAATTACATATATTCTAGCTTTTTCCCCCCTCCTTTATATAACTCTTTTGTGGGGTGAGCCAGAATCCATCCAGAAAAAATTCTATATTTATTTTGGATTATATGGTTGGTATAATAGAGCTTCTCCTCCCCCCCACCCACCTCTAACACAAACACACCCCAAAGGTTGACATGTTTTCTTGAGAAAATAGTAAAAACTCACAAATTACACATTTGTCTCAGAGGGCTTTACCGTCTACACTGACATCCTATAGGAAAAAACCTTTCAATTTTGTGAAAAAGGGGACCTTTGGGGAAACGGTCCAGAGTAACTTGACCTAGCCCTAACTATCAGCATTACTGAAGATGAAAATCTTAAGCGTTGTCTTAAGTGGGGGGACTTTGTCTCGCATCTGGACTGAGCTTGGAAGTTCATTCCAAAAGAGAGGAGCTTGATAACTGAAGGCTATTGCTCCCATCCTACTTTTAAGTTGTCAAGGAGGAGACCGTTAAGTTGAATTTAAGACCCGAAAGACCGCTGTTTTGGTGCGTCTACCCCAAATGTTTCTCACCCCCTCAATTGCTCTAAACGCCCCGCCCACTCTAGGTGGATCATTTCTGGTCATCTCGTAAAAATGCTGTTGTGTTTTTGTACAAATAGCATCCGTAGGCGCAGCGATACCTACTTTTTAGCTTGATGCCTCGGATAGGGGATCGGAATTGACCGCCTGCACATCATACTGTGAGGACACATCCTGTTAGAGCCATACTTCTGTTTTGTTACAAATAATGTATTTGTTTGGTTGGTAGGAATTATGGCTATTCACATAATGTATTTTAGGTAGGGCTGTAAAAAATGGCACGTTAACGGCGTTCATTAGATGTCGTTAATTACTACCCTTTTTTTAAAGCATTTCACGCATGCGCAGGGTGACAAATTACCTTTACTCTAGTCAAGTACCTTTTACTCTAGTCTAGGAAATGCACTTTGTCTTATACAACACATTACTGCCACCTGCAGGCATTAATCAAAACAGATACTCATTACAGTTGGAAGCTAGGGGCGAGATGGAGCAAGGTGAGCAAAGTGGCCCTATTGACGGATTCAATAGTACAGTTAACAAGTACAAGGTTATTTAGCAAGGTTATAACAAGGAGTTTCAATTTCACCGGATATGTTCAAGTGTTACGTTTTGGGTGTTTGGTGTGGTTTGTGTCCTGTCTCCCATGCACAGGATCTCTGCAGGCAAGATGGCTGCCCTGCATACCTTTTGGATGCCGATTGGACAACTACCAGCCTGGACTCCTCCCCTCTCGTTATTGGACGCAGCTGGTGCAGGTCCATAAAGACCTGCCAGAAGATCCTTCGGGGGGCGATCAAGTCGCTCCCCGAAGCTTACACGCTATGAACACATGAAGTGTTTCGCTCACATGGTGCAGAGAAGTGTCATAGTGAGTCTTGCTGACAGCGGCTTTGTAAATACACTATCTCTGTGTGCATATGTGTGTTTGTGTGCATAGGTATGTAACTGAGCTCCAGGGTGCAGAGGCCTATGTCTCCTGTTCTGTGGTACTATCTTCTCTCTGCCACTTGCGTCTCAAGATGGAAGCCTGTGATGAGGAATTAGGTGTAATTGCAAATAGTGATTAATCATGATTAATCCACTAAAAATTCGGATTAATTTGATTACAAATTGTAATAATTTGACAGCCCTAATTTTAGGTTAATATTTGAAATAACTAGAAAATGCATTTCCTGTGGAAAATGCATGGGAATGCTGAATTGCTAAAGCTAAACTGGTTGAATAGCTTAAAGCCATAAGAAGAATTTGAAGTAGTGAGAGTAGTTGAAAAAGTGGAAATCGGTTTAATAAGTTTGAATTTAATTAAAAAGTTATATACACTGCATAGAACGAAAAAGCATCAATTTAGCTGAGATGAGATGTGAAAAGTAATGAAATAAATACATTTCAATAGATTTGATGACAATATATGGATGAAAAGGCTTAAATGAAGTACAAAGAATTGCTGAAAATACATACACGGCTGAAAATATACATAGCAGAAGCTAAATACGAATTTCAAAAGACGGCTAAAAATACAGAAGTAAAAGTAGTTAAAGTATCAATAGCAGTAGAAAAACTACAAGTTTTAGTACTAGAGCTGATAATACTAGTACTACTACTAATACTATTAGTCATAGTAGTATTTGTAGTACCCTAAGCAGTAGTTGTCATATTACAATCAGCAGAAATTCTAAGTTATTAATATGTGGATGGGAGAAAGAAAAAGACAGAGCGAGGCAGAGAGACAGACAGTGAGTGATTGAAGGAGTAGAGAGGGGAGGGGCTGTCATGTGACTGTGAGTGTAAGAGTGCAGGTGTCCGAGTAGCCGTGGCAACGGCGCAGCTGCACGAGCTGATCAGAAGGACACAGAGATTTACACAGAATCCACGCCTCAAACAAATTGCCGCTAGAGCAAAACTATTATGGGAATTAAAAAAATAACTGCACGGTGACAGTCCCAAGACTCTACCGAACGCATACATATATACTTTTATGTCTCAAGGGTTCATAATATGGCTTTTAAAGCAGTTTCAAAAACGTGTACTCTCTGGCTTTTTCTGTTAAGTTCTTCACCAGTTTTGTATTGCAGTCAATGGGGCTTGAGACAGACTTTGTCTCACTCTCGAGCCCCTCAGGCAAAAAGTAAAGAACGCTGGGATTCCATTCCCACATCATTCCGACCAGCACAAGCACGGCATCATTCTGCTCAAAAATGAAGCTTTAAAATGTAACATTGTGGTCGTGAGTGCAAAAGATCCATATTTTTTTTACCCGATTCTCACGCAGCCGCACACTCTAAATTTGCATATTCTCACTCTAGAGGTGCACACACACACCCATGTTAAACTCAGAAAAGGACTGAAAAACTAGTGAAACATAATCATTGATTATGAAAAAAGTAAAATAGATATCAAAATTAAAAGTAGACCCCAAATAGCTGAATATGTTGTGAACAGTTTAAAGTTTAAACCATGTCTGTAGGTTAAAAAATGTAGGAGGAGATACATTTTGCAGCAGAAGAGGATTTGAAGCATTTGAAGCTTGCTCTCATTGACTTTAGTGTTAAAAAAAGTGTTAAAAAGCTTAATATTTAAAAAAGTATAAATAGTAGAAAAAAAGTTGAAAAAGTCCCATCATTAGCTGAAAGAGCTGAACATTTGAAGGGTTGAATGGTTTTAATAGCTGAAAGTATGCAGAAGTTACGCAGAGCCAAAAAACGTACGGAATAATAAATAAAATCGAATAACATAAGTTGGAATGCTGTAGAAGCATTCCCACTAACTATGATTTATTAGATTCACCCGACATGGATCTGCAGATAAAAGGAAGGGGTGGCACCAAGTCTCAGGGGCTGGCTTTTGTATTGGACGGGACATCGGCACAATCTTTTGACGTCACGTTGTTCACTCTTAGCCTTTTGAAGCTCAAGACGGCGCCGCAGATGGCTGCCATGGTGTTTAGGTGCTTAATGTTTTTTGTTGCTGGTACTTTCAGTTTGACAAAGCAATTTTTGAACTTCCCCGACTCGTCGCCATTGTCGCTGATGCTGTCTTGCTTAGTGGTAGTCAGAGTGTCTGCAGCGAGACAACGTGAGCAAGGCACCACCCACCCAGCCAATCATCATCGCATTTGCAACAGCGTCATCACCCCCACCCCAGCTCTCTCCAGGCAGCTGTTGTGTAACCAACACTTTCAATCTCAGTAAAGATAATGCCGTTGTAACGATGGCAACAGTAATTCATTAGATTACTCCGTTACTGAATACGCAATGACGACATGCCGTCACTGATCAAGTTTGGGAGGGGGCCAGAGAAAACTACGGCGTCATTGTTTTAGCGTATGTACACACCGATTCCACGTTAACTTTAGTGACTTCCGACTGGCGTAACCGCGAGTCGTTACCGCCGACGTGTATTACAATCTTACTGTATTTACGTTTATCCTTCGCCAGCAGTTTAAGATAAGACTCAATGTCGCCCGCTCTGGCCCCCGGTATACACGTAACTATGGTCCCTGGTTTCGCTAACTTCACGTTCCTCAGAATGGAGCTACCTATCACCAGAGTTGGCTTCTCAGCGGGTGTGTCGCTGAGTGGGGAGAAGTGATTTGAAACGTGAAGTGGTTGGTGGTTAACCGTGGGCTTCAACTTAGACTTATGCTTCCTCCGGACAGTCACCCACCCTCCCGGCCGCTCGGGGGTTGCCGGGGGACGGCTATCAGGAGCGAACGCTACGTCTATGTGGTCCGCACCGGCTACGGGTGAGGGCAGGTTAACAGTAGCTACCGACTGAGCTTCCATGGTGCGGAGCCGTGCTTCTAACTCACTAAGCCTCGCCTCCAATCTATCAAATATACTACACTTCTTACATGTACCATTATCCGTAAGGGAGGCAGAGGAATAGCTAAACATGTGACACACCGAACACAAAGAAGCAGGAGAGGTAGGGAGGGAAGACATCACTAGTTTAGCTGCTAAGCTAATGCTAATGGAGGTAACGTTGACGCTAAACAACGTCTAAGCAACTATTTTGATCAAAGCAAAACACTTAGCACTTAGCAACGCCTCACGTAGATAATAGATAATTCACCGTTTGTGCTGAAAAATACCACGGCACAGTCAACTGAGCTAGAGCTACAGAAAGTTAGGTGAGCTCAGGCACGCTGCTAGCAGGAAGTGACGTAACACGCTTACCGTGACGAGCAGTGACGGCAGTGTCGCCTTGATTAGAGGCCTCTTGTCCTCTGATGAGTAATATCACAATGACACTGAAACCAACAAGTCCCCTATTAGAGGCACCCTAACACAACAAGAAGCGATACAGCCACTGAGAGCAAAATAAACAGTGATAATGCAAAATTCTTTCACTTGGAGAACTGTGATTCCGGCATTCTACTGAAAAGGTGTGTGTACATTTATTTGTTTAATTCTTAAAATCATAATCTTAAATTAACTTACCCAATTGGGTGTGGTTTGTGGTGTGTGTGTTGATGCGTCACTGGTGTTAACCTCGCCCACCCTGCTGCTCCTCCCCTCCTCCACCGCTGGTGGGAGCCCTCCCTTCTCGCCTCCCACTCTCAAAGTTCTGCTTCCTTGACGTTTCAATTTTATGACAACGTCTAAAGGACTAATTCTTTGGATCTTCAGCCAAATGAGTCCTGATTTCTTTTGCTCGTCAGACTCCTGGGGCCTGTACCATGAAGCTGGTTCAGGTGGCTAGCCAGCTAAGTTTCAGCTTAGTTTCCACCAACCCCGGGTTTTCGGTACCATGAAAGTGGCTCGGTATTCGTTGCCATCGTAACTTGCGCTGCACGGCTAACCTGCTCCGGGGCAGGTTATGTTCTGGATTTGAGCTTTCAGTCAGAAGTTTGACCAATCAGCGGTGAGCAAAGAAACAGCTGACGTAGTTAATTCCTATCTTCTGTTCTCTGTTGCATCATTGCGGCTTCACCTTTTCTTCCAAATCCTGTGGACATCTCAGCGCAGATTGTTAGAAGAGCACTTCGTAGAGTTTTTAGGGACTAAATCCCCTTGACTTTCCTGATACTTCCGTGTATGAAAGATACAGATATTCCGCGGAAGGAATAACTTTGCGAACTTGTTAAGCCGCAAATAACAAATGTGACTCGTCGAAGCCGCACTTACTGCACCGCAAATGGTTTGAATTATATTTTTATACATTTTAATAAATATTGTTCTCTTGCTTTGGCAGCAGAGACGGTGTTACTGCGTGCTTGAAAAACATTTTTACATTCTTCATATTTCTGAAGAATAATTTCTTGCTCCTCCGCGGAGAAATATATTTCTCTCTCTTTCGCTCTCCATATCAAACATGATTGGTTGTTCGGTGCCGACGTCAGTCTTTTATGTGCACGCGCGGAGTAATCAGAGTTTGAGGTTTTCGTGTGGACGGAAGGCCGAACCGCGTAAAAAAATGTCACGGTTCTAAAGATACCTGTGTCCATGTGGACATGGCCTTAGAGGAGATTTTGATAAAATAGCAACATGCTCCACTGGGCTTTGTGTGCATTATTAACTGCATACCCCTCCCTCTCCATTACTCTTTCTTTAATCTCATTATTTTTCTCTGTCCTTTCTACCCTATCTCTCACCTCTGAAGTGTGTGTACAATTCAGCTCCCCCTTCCCTGACTTTATTTGCGTTCCTCTTTACTCAGATACACCGGCTTGTCAGAAAAAGGTCGACCATTACTCACGCCCCCCACCTAAAATATCCCTGCGTTACACACTCAATCACCTAGGGTGGCAGAAAGGATGGCGCCTGGAAGAGAGGGGGATTGGAAAGGATTCCAAGAAAAATGGAAAAGCATAGGAGCGAGGAAGGAAAGATAAGGCATTTTGATGCAAACTAAAAGGCATTCATCCACTGGTAGCAAGCAGCTTTCTACATGATCTATGTTGAGTTTACAGGAACTCAAACTCACTCACACTTTATTTTACTGCAGCAGAATCCGCCCAGCTCAGTCCTGGTTCATACATTATACCTTGAAGTCCAGATTGCTGGAGAAGCTCTCGATGATCTGCCAGTGTACTGGAGGCAAGTAGAAGGCGGAGCCAAAGATGGTCTAGAATATATTGTCCCAGAAGCCTGGGATGTGACCAGAGGGAGTTTCTGTTGATAAAAGCTTGTTGATATCTAACGTTTTATCAAAGTTATGGACCAATGCATTTTTGTAAGGGTTGTGGCCTAATAGTTAAAGATCTATAACTTCAAAAGTCATTGCCTTTTTTTTTTCTAGCATAGCCTAATTTTTTCAGGATATTTGAACATTAGGGGCGATGCAGTGATTCGCTGAATTTGCTTGTTTTTTTCCAATTCTGATCGTTTTGACACCTGTGCTTTCATGCAACTACCTGGGCGTGGCCTGGCCTGTTGGTTTCTCTTTGAAAATGTAAAATGTTATTCACATGCAGTGATTTTCAAAAAACAATAGTGCCACCTACTGGCATAGGGAAATGCAAACGTTTTACACTTTGCTGAGCTACGTCTAGCCCTTTTATGTAATAAACCTCAGATTTGTGCAGATACGCCTTTGGTTACCATGAATATTGGTTTTAATGTTATGTTTAAAAAAAGAAAACGTTGCTGCCGTTACAACACGTTCTTCGGATTAAAGTTCAAGCTTATAGTTCATTGCCTTGACAAACTAAAAAAGTTGCTTGAAATCCAGTGTGAAGTTCCCACAGTCAGTGATGGTTTGGGGAGCCATGTCAGCTGCTGGTGTTGGTCCACTGTGTTTCATCAAGTCCAGAGTAAATGCAGCTGTGTACCAAGAGATTTTAGAGCACTACATGCTTCCGTCTGCTGAAAAGCTCTATGGAGATGAGGATTTCATTTTCCAGCATGATCTGGCACCTGCCCACAGTGCCAAAACCACCAGTAACTGGTGTACTGACCATGGCATTACTGTCCTCGATTGGCCTGCCAATTCCCCTGACCTGAACCCCATAGAGAATTTGTGGGGTATTGTGAAGAAGAAGCTGAAAGACACCAGACCCAACAATGCAAATGAGCTAAAGGCCGCTATTGAAGCATCCTGGGCATCCATAAAACCTCAGCAATGCCACAGGCTGATTGCCTCCATGCCACGCCGCATTGATGCAGTAATCCGTGCAAAAGGATTCCCAACCAAGTACTGAGTGCATTAATGGACATTTTCAAATGCTTGATTTTGTTTTGCTGTTATAAATCTTTTTTTTTTACTTGGTCTGAGGAAATATTCTAATATTTAGAGATAGGATATTTGAGTTTTCTTAAGCTGTAAGCCATAATCAGCAATATTAAAAGAATAAAAGGCTTGCAATATTTCAGTTGATTTGTAATGAATCCAGAATGCATGACGTTTTTGTTTTTTTAATTGCATTACAGAAAATAAAGAACTTTATCACAATATTCTAATTTTCTGAGACAGTCCTGTATACTTCAATCCTTACTAAACTTGGAAAACACATACTTTATGATTTCAATGCTTCCAAATAGCATTTGAACTTGTTGGCGCCGGTATTACAGGTATTAATAAAGCAGCAACTGCTGTGTTCTAGGGGCACTCATCTGGAGTCCACAGCTTTGATCCAGATGTGCAGACTTCTATTCCCTATCAGCAGAGTAGGCTTGAGATTAATGAATCAAGTTGGCTTTGACCGACATGACATGTTTAAATGCAGGTGTTATGTAGGGACACATTCAATGTGATCAGTTTGCATAAAATATCTGCCAAACTTCAGTTAATACTTTTTGGTGGCGCAGAAGTGGTGTGATATGCTCAAGTTCTTTACTTTGACTGAATGGAGGTGATCCTACATAGTTATTTACTTTTTGCAGCTCTTTGTACAGCGAGGCAAAATATATGACTGCCAGACTTCACAAGTTAATACTTCTTGGAGGAGCAGAAGTGGTGTGAGTAGCTCCTATTCTTTGCCTTGACTGATTAGAGGTCCATCGATCCGTCCATCTTCAATCGCTTATCCGGGTCGGGTCGCGGGAGCAACAGCTCCAGCAGAGGACCCCAAACTTCCCTTTCCAGGGCCACATCTACCAGCTCTGACTGGGTATCCGAAGGCATTCCCAGGCCAGTGCAGAGATATAATCGCTCCACTTAGTCCTTGGTCTTCCCCGGGGCCTCTTCCCAGCTAGACGTGCCCGGAACACCTCCCTAGTTGCTGTGACGACACAGTCTTCGCATGAACGTTCAAGCACTTGAGAGAGATGATCCAGTTGATATAACAGAGGGCAGTAACTGATGCAGTTTGCGCTCCTGCTCTTCTTACTGAAGTGAAATTATCCACTTTAAGAAAGCAGAGTTCTTTGCAGTCACTTGACCACAGCTCTGCTGGTGCCTTTGTTCTGCTGAGACTGAGATGTGGGTTTTTTATTTTCTTTTGACTTGTAGAATAGATGTTGCGACCGGGAAATAACGAGGGGCCCATATAAGGCAGACAATGTGAACTGGGGAAGGGAGGAGTGCCGGAGGAGTGAAGATAAGCCACTCTCTGACACAGGGCACCTGCAACAGAATGGCACGGAACAGGGAACTGGTTTGAACTGGCTTTCAAGGGCAAGAGGAAATCCCGACAACATCCAACGGCAACAGGTCGTGGCCGGAAGTCGACAAGTTCCTTCGAAGGACAAGGTATGGGGCATAGTGCAGCCACTTTTGCACCGCCTGGGCAAAAGCAAATTAGGTGACGGCGGCTGTCCCCATCTGCAGTGTAAGAGGATCTAAAACAGAAAGACACAATGCCTTTAAAGATGTACTATAGACCCTTTTACAGCCCACGTGATGCGCGTGCATTTTGGCAACAGAAGTGGTGCTCCCCACACTAGCTTTAACGTGTTAGCAACTCACTCCGAAAGCTTATGAACAGCATTTTTAATCACTTTTCCACCAAGGGGCTTAAGTTTTATAGGATTCCGACAGGATCACGGCCGTTTCAGAAGAACCAGCGGCGCCTGTGGCTGCAGGCGATTAAACGTGTTGATTGATCTG